>PPHD01014032.1:0-16959 GCA_002909625.1 Bambusicola thoracicus
CCCAGTTTGCATTACACATATGTATTTTCTGCCATGGAGAAAAACATTACTGATGACAATGATTATTTTCAAATATAATGTCGTGCTTTTCTGAGCAGAAATAAAATCTGTAAGATTTATTAAGTCAGTTACTTACATGTCAAAGTCCATGAAGTTCCCATGATCATAAATTTGTATGGTTTTTTGTTTATTTAATTTTAATCTCTTTGGTTCAACTCCTCAAAGCAGTAGGAAACCTCAGGAATTCATCTTTCTTAACAAAGGGGACTTTGTGAAAAATATGTATCATCTCTCATTTCAAACAGTACTCTTTACTCATAAAAGAGTATAAAGGTAGTATGACAAGCAGTGTGCTGCATGGTAGGTGATATTAATGACCTGCCATACTTGTACTTCCTTGTGTGATTTGTGGCTTTTATTTCTTTTAAGTGACAGATTGCAACATAGACTGTTTGGTGTCAGTTGTGTTCTGTTCTCTACTCTCTGATAGTAAGAAATGAAGAAAATGTCTAGCTGCTGTCAAACCCAGGTACCTCCAGCACTGCTAGTATCTCTCTTAGAGGACCAGTCGTGAATACTTAGGGAAAGAACATAGGAAGTTGGGAAACCATTGTCCTCCTCCTAAGATCCCTTTTTACTGATAGCAGTAACTGGTGATTCTGTTGATTGCAAGCACTCTAGCCATCTGTCATCTCTTTGAGAATTCCCTCTGAAACAAATATGACAGTCTTCTGTAATCGTTCAGCAAGAGTCCTAACATATGAAGGCCTTTAAATCCTCATCACTGAGATTGATGCGCAGCTGGCAAAGTTGATGGAAACACTTTAGCACTGAGAGTGTGCATGGCAGAATAATATTTTATCCTAGGAGGCCTGAAACCATCAGAGCCCAGGCTGAATGACTGAATGACCATAGCTGGAGCTAGTATGATGGCACCTAGGGCTGCAGCTTGTTGTCAGAACTTTTGTGCCTACCTTCTGAGACTTAGGTATCTTGGGACAGCAGTCTGTAATGCTATGAAGTTGGATGAGAGAAGTACAAAGAGAAGGCCAGTGGGACTTGCTGGGTGGTGGATGTGTCTGCCTCTCTGCCCACTTTGGAGGGTGTCTGTCCACGAGGAGACCATTTTCTTCCTTGCTCCACTCCTTTGTGAGATGAGGAAACACCAAATAGATCCGTTAAGGTTGATGGTGAGGCACTGGCGCAGGCTGCCCAGAGGAGCTGTGAATGGTTCATCTCTGGAGGCTTTCGAGGCCAGGTTGGATGGGACCCTGGGCAGACTGATTTGGTGGGTGGCAACCAGCCCACACCAGGAGGGTTGGAACTCAATGATCTTTAAGGTCCCCTCCAACCTAAGCCATTTTCTGACAATATAATGCTGAGTATATAGGGCTTGGATACTGCTTCCAGCTGAATCAGTGATTTTCAGAGTTGAAAATGGAAAAAAAAATGTGGGGGAGCTTTAGGTATTCCTAGTGATTTCCTGTCCTTCTCAATGGATTTGGTTGTCTCAGTTCACTCTGCAAAAATAAAGCTGCCTGGCACCACATGAAAAGAGTTGTTTAAATCCTTTGGATTTCAGACTGGTTCCTGAAAAATACCTACAGCCTCCTGATAGACTCTTTTGTGTCTTGAACTATCTTCTGCTTGATAGCTTTAACAAGAGCTTTTTAACTGGTGATGGATAAAGAAAAATGCAGTGTAGTCAAGTATATCATGAGACCTGAAATGCAGTATCAGCAGCAGTAGGAAGGAATTGCGTAGGAAAGTCTCCAGCTCACCCATACTGCCTACAGATATAGTAAATGATAGTCAAGCTCTTTAGATGTGTTTAGACAGTTGTATTTCCACATCCTCACCCCAGCTCTATCTTAATCATCATTTTCACTGAGATGTTCAGTGTGAAATGTTTAATAGTGTGAGTATGTTAGGAGTCTCAGCAAGAGCAACAGAGGTAATTCAAGAATTTGTTTTAGTGGTTGTGACTTCATTAAAGTCACTACAGTAATTACCCAGCAATTTGTTCTATAATTGTTTATATCTCTCTCTTTTGTTTGAAAACCCCCAAGTACCACTCATTTGGAAGCATTCCGAAAAGTAAAATTAAGGTAATGTGGGGAAAATAACTTCTGTAAAAATTAGGAGTGATTCTACTTCTATTTGTGGTGTCAGATGTAGCATCAGAACAGAACAAATAGCAGGGATTTCAGTCAAATTTGAACCTAGGCTTTGCGTTTTATATGCACTGCTGATAATAAGGAATTAATAAGGAATGCATCTTCTGTTGCTTATTTATACATGGCAAAATCACTCAGTAATTTCTTTCTGTCATTCTCCAATACAACGTCAGTTAATGCAAATGCATTACATGTATTGCAATGTATTGAAGCAACTACCAAATTCCTAGGTGTATTTCCATTACTTTTTTCCCCTGTTCTTGAACCATTCCAATTTCTCCTATGTAAGAACCAGTAAGTAATTTGAAATAATCTGATTGGGCCTCTTGGAGGACAACCCAGTGTTCATTTAGAGTCTCAGTTTCTTTTGTTTTTTTCTAAGAAATCGGGGCTACTGTACAACTTTGTGTGTTATTAGAATCGATGGAAATACCTATTTGGTGGAGATAGGTACCACAAAAATGGAGAAGAGGATGCTCAGGCAGTGACCTTACTAATGTGTAGTTGTGGGGAGGATGCAGTGAAGATGGTGTGATACTTTTTTAGTGATATCAGTGCCAGGACGAGACAAGGGGTACAAACTGGCTCACAAGAGATTCCCTTTGAGTGTTAAGTGTACAGGCTATGGACCACAGGAACAGAGTGCCCACAGAGGCTGTGGAGTCTTCTCATCTGAAATAATCAAAAGCTGCCTGGACATTGTCCAGTTGACTTGCTCTGGATGTTCCTGATTGTGCATGGGAGTTGGACTACATGACCCCCAGTGGTCCCTTCCAACGTCAGCCATTTTATGATTGTGATAAATGACACTGTGAACTGAAGAAGGGTTGTATACATGGGAAGATTATAATCTGAAAAATGAAAAGCTTCAAGCTCTGAGATAGGATGTTGGATAGTTAGATTTTGAGATTTATTCTCTGAAAGGTCATCTTGTCTTTAGAGAATAGATTTGTGAAAGGAGTCTATGTAGTGTAAGATATGCAGTAAATAAAAGCACATCCTTAAACATTATGAATGCACCTACAGGGCTCAGCCCAAGAGACATCTGCATAAAATTGCCCAAATTCTTTCAGCTGAGCTATGTAAGTACAAAGTAGGAGATGTATCTATGAAGTATATTAATCTAGACTGTTATATATGGAAGGGTCTTACAGTTCAGCTAATGTTACACTGGAGGCTGTTCTGCAAAATATGCCAGCACAATTAATGTCAACACTAGCTAACCAGTCACTGTAAATACCCTTGGAGGGATTTCTTATATCCTTTAGTAGAAATCCCATTTAAGAAGTAAACTTTCCAAATGTATCTCTGAAAATCAGAGGTCAATTCAATAACATACAAACCAGCAGGCAAATTCCATTCCCCTTTAATGGTAAGCGTTATCTCCCTTGACAAGAGCGGGCTAGTGGGAAATGAATAAATGGATGCCTTTTTTTCTTTCTAGAACAGTATTAAATGCTCAGTCTGCCTTCTATATTTGTGTTATGTTCAGCTGTTGTTAGGTTAGACCATATTATAGGCAACGAAGTGAGTCCATTTTATACCACAAAATTTCATCTGTTCCCTCTAGGCTTCTTACCATCCTTGTAAACCTGCTGGCTCCATTGCCCTGCTAATACTTTTGCCTTCATAGGTCTGCATCTCTGCTGCTTAACATAGGTTTACTCTCACTATTAATGCGTTAAATGTTGTGCTGTGCTATTGAGAGGACAAAAACAGAGACTTAAAGCATGGATAATGACAGATAAGCACCAGAAAGCATATATACTGTTTAGAATGGTGAATGATAAAAGGAGAGCAATAGAAGCAGCAACTTGCCTTATTCAGAGAGTTGAGGGCACAACCAAGGAGAGGATTTTGCCCAGTGAAACTGTCCTCACTGGGTGATGTAGTCCCACATAGCACTAAATAACTTAACTTGCTGTAGATAGAGCCCTGTTTTCTCCTTTTATGGATCACATGATTAAAGCCTAATTTTCTGGAAATAAATCTGTATGGGAGACTTATTGGCAGTTTCTCAATCATTTATAAATACTGTTATCAGTTACAGCCAGATTTAAGCCTGTGTCCTCCTCTTTTTCTTTCTTCAGGCGTATACAGTAAGCCTACTTCTGTCCTCGTGGTATCTCTTCCAGCCAAGTAAATACAGAATAGAAAAGATATTTCTCTTTTGTTTATCGACTTGCACTGAATTTTACAACACACAGGTTCTCCAAATGCCCCAGAGTGCGTTGCATTTCTCAACATCGTTTTTTCCTGAAGTTCTGTTAAAGAATTGATTGTCCTTGAGCTGTTGTTCTACTCCCAGCTACAATTGATGGAGAGGACTCTGACTTACTGAAAGATCTAGTTAAACTAAAAGACTGTATAAAATCAGAGCTTACTGTTAACATTGATTTTTTTATTATTATTATTCCAGACTTTAAATTTCAATTTGCTTTGCAATCTTAAATAAATTAATAAGAACTATTCTAGAAATACTTGCTCCAACCCCATGCTAGGTTCTCAAGTAACATTATCTCTTATAGGCAAGGCAAGCATAAACCCCTTAAAGTTACTGTAAATACTGTTCCTAGCCCATTTCTGTTCAGTATCTCTTTAAAGTAGCCCTGATCTAAGCCAGTTTTTTGTACCAAGTAACAATCGAATGACCAGGGTTGATTACAAACCTCCTCTTAAGGCAATGAATTGTCTAGAAACAGTGAGTCTCTACCCTTTCTTGTTTTTCCTTCTGCTTGTTCCTATCATCCCCACTACAGCTCAAGATAGAGGCAATTCCAGTTTTCACCAAAACCATCAACCTGATTGACTTACAAGAAACTCAGAGACACAAAAGATGATAAAACTGATCTGTCGTTATTCGTGTGAAGGGCAGTTGAGATTTCAGCAAATTTTGAATTGTTGTTAATTAACATAGCAGAAAAGTGACTTTTTTTTTCCCCCAAATATACCAGCACTTACAAAAAAATAAAAAATCAGAATTCACATAAGGTGAAGTCTCTTGTAGTGCTTTACTTCCACATTATAAGCTTGTGTTAGAAATTTAGAAAACAGCCTTAGGAGAGGGACTAAAAGGTAAAATATGTCTAATGCATGCACTGAGCAGTGCCAACGGCATGCATCTTTAACTTGTTTTACAAAGTTGGTTCATTTTTCATGGTTTTAAAGATCATTTAGGAACTGTCCTTGTGTATAATTGATAATTAAGTGTTTCTTTAAAGCATAAGTCTCTAAAGCAATGTCTGTCTCCTGACCTCTGACAACCTCTCAGAAGGTTTAATTTCTGAAAGAAGATCTTGAAATATATATTACCTACTCTACAGGAGTCAGCTTCAAGAGTAATTTTCTAAGATGTCACTTTTGTTTTACAGCAACAATGAGAGATTAGGGAAAAATCTGCTGCTTAATAAAAAAAAAAATTGAATTGATTAAAGTTGGGTAGGAGCAGAAGACTGCTTGGCTATTTTAGAAGTTGAGGATTGGATACCACCAAGGCATATGATGATAGACTGGGAATATGATATTCAGTTTATCATTTTGTTACCCAGCTTCTCAACCTTCAGAACCTAAAAAGTGGCAAATTTAAAGCGCTTTATTCAAGTTTAAGAAAATATCAAAATTCAGCCCCTCTACCAGTCCCACAGCTCAGTAGTAACAATGACATAAAAACATATTAACCCTTTCTATGCTCTTTTTCTCCTTATGTTACTTTTAAGCCCATTTTTATCATTCAGGTATAAAATGAATGAATTTACAAAGCACCAGAGGCTATAAGTCAACAGTTTGATTCTTAGTGGAAAATCTACTGAAATGAAATAAAAATGTGGTGAATGAAAGACCTCTTTGCCATGGAAATGAGTATTAAACATAAATACCTCTTGATTCCACAGAGATATTATCTTGACAGTAGATTAAGTGCATGATATGACATTTATTTATTTAGCTTTTATGCTAAATATATATAATGTTCATAACCGTATTTGTTCTAGATGGTGTCTTTACAGACTATGCACTATGCATGATCAGTGAATGATGGAGTATTTCATCCAGCCCTTTATGAGGTAATGACAAGGGTAATTGGCACTCCAGGCTTCTAGGCAGCTAAGAAGGAGAGGGCAATGGAAAATAGCTATTTTCTGAATCATAGCTTGTGATGCAGCTCCCTAAAGAACTTCCAGAAATTTGAACTGCCAAACTTAAATATTTCTAATTAACATATTCTTATATTTAAAATTAAACTATATTCTGTTCCTTGATTTTCTTTTCACTTATTGTACCATACGTGTAATTTGTTGGTACAGTTTTCCCATCTGTAAATCAAGACAGCTTGCTTTACTTTGGCAGGATTGTATTGATTTATACTCACTGTGGACCAACTTCAAAATCTTTGTTTTTTCCCTTACCTTTGTCATTTCTAAAATTCAGAAGAAGAACCTGGAAAACATAGCTAAGATGTCAATTCATTCTGCTGTGGACATTAGTCCATTTAGGATTAATGCCATGAAAGGAAACTGCCTGACATGTTTTCCATAACATCTCTGCAATTGTTCCTACTCTTCTTTATTTCATTTAAGAAATATCGGCTGTTGGTTGATATATTTGCTATCATAACTCTGGTATTCCTATAAATGCTGTGTTTGTTCTAATTATGTTTCTTCATCCTTATGTCAGAGTGGGATAGAAATTGATTTTAAGGTTTGCCTTGGATACAATCGTTTGGATCACGTTTCCTGACCAGTTCTGATTGTTTGATCTGTTTTAGCACAGGGACAACACTCTCTCAAAAAAAAAAAGGAAACAAAGCAATATGAATCAATGAAAGTGTAATTTACGAGTAGAAAAGGCCTCAGTAGCAGCGTGTAGAACTGTGAGGAATGTCATGCCATGAAGGAAAATACTTCAAAGTTTTTGTGTTTTCTTTCTTTTTCTTTGAGTCTTTAATGTAAAGAATTGACATCAGATGCAGCACAGGACAAAGGTGAAATAATCATAATTAAAAAAAAAACAATGATTTTTTAAAAGCCGTTGTATGGATTCAGCCTTCTTATTTCTTTCATCCCTGAAACAGATGGGAAAGAGTAAAGAATAAAGCTTTTCTGAAGGAGCATATGAGTCAGTTAGATATGCATACATATTCATTCTAAGCGTGCAGATACTTTCATAGTCCTCAGCCGAAGCAGAAGATAATTAAAGTTGGCGATAAAAGGAAGAGAAAAAAAGACATAATTTTCCAATTTTAAAAATTCCTTTTTTATTTCCAAGGCTTTTTTTATTTTTTCAATAATTTAACTGACTCTTCTATAGAATTCACAGAATCATTATATTTTGTTTACAAAGCACTTATATTATATTTCAGATTGGTTCAAATACTGCTTCTGAAATAGAACATTATTCCAACAAAACTAAAATTTACCTTACAATGCATTTATTGATGTAAAATCAAGATGATCAATGGGAGAAAAGAAAAGCAAAAATGAACCGTTTGAATATGCTTTCCAAGTTCTGCTTCTGATACATTTCTAAATAGTATGTTTAAATTAATATTGCAAAATGACTTCTTTTAAAATATTTTTTTCATCTTCAGTTATTGTCTTGTCTGGAACTTAATAATGTTCCAGCTGCTTATATTTCCGAAGAGGTATACAACGTATGCCTGTATCCAGCTTTGATTAAAGTCAGACCTGCTTCCATTGGCTGTATGGGTTTGCCCAAGTGCGTCTTCTCACTGACTGTAGGAGGGCAGCAGATTTCTGGGAAGTCTCAGACTTTGGTTCCTAAGTGGAAGCTGGAGGGTTACTGGAGAAAAGCACCAAGCACTAGAAGGTTGAAATGCCTCAGTCTGGGCAAAATGTGTGGAAAGGGCTGGTATTTGGGCATGTATGGATCTGTGTGGAAGGTTGCTGAAACTAGATTAGGAACTGACACATGGCCACAGGAGGAGTGTGGCTTCAGGAGTGATGGCTTATACATTTCAAACCAACCATTGTTTTGTTATTTTTACCTGTTTGTTCATTGTTCCAGATTTTGAATCAAAATTCATGATTTGAATATGAGCTCTGTCCTAAAGGGGTAGGTATATGGCCTTCCAGGTCTGTGGAGACTAAGCCACAGTGAGGTCTAGCTTGCTGGAATGGGGACATCTACCACAAATACATATTATTCACATCTAACACAGTGATTTCTTCATTCTTCAGATAATCTTTCTTATAATCACCAATCAATGCCTGCCACAGCATGCTTCACAGGTGGTTCATGAGGATTGAAGTTCAGGCAAGTTTGAGATTGGGCTTGGCTTCTGTGCCTAATGACTAATATTTTGAGTGGAGCTGATGGCTTGCACTTGGAATGGCTGCCTTTCCTCACATGACCTGATCTCCCAGGTTCCTTAGGACTGGATTTTTTCTCAGTGTGAGCATTAACGTACCAGAAAACTCTAAGATTCATGTACACAGATTAATGCAGTTAATCAGAGAACACATCAACTGCCTTATTTCTGTTTTTGCAGTATTCTCCCAAAGAGCAGTTTGTTTTCTCTCTGCAGGCAATTCTGCCATTTTAGCCTCAACTTTAGTATAATCTGTTTTTTTTTTCCATGTACAATTTTATCCATGAGTTTGAATAAATAAAGCTGAGCAGCTTTATTTAATTTTGCAGAGCAGCATCAACCGTATGTTTCATTAGATTATTAAATCAGGGCTCTCATAGGGCTTACATCACCGGTGAATAACATCTGCACAGAGGCATGAATGATCAGATCAGGCTGCTGACAGTTCTCCTTCAAGGTCAGACCAGAAGCTCACATAAGGTCCTCTGCAGCCATCACTGCAGAAAACAAGATCATTGATAGCCTCTGTTGGATGAGGTGCCATAGGTTAATGAATATTATTTAAATTAACTTATTTACATGGCTACACTAGGGATTGATCCGAATTTTAGATAAAGTTCAGAAATGCTAGGAGATAGTTACATGACAGAAATTATGTGAGTAGGGCCTAAGTTACCTCTTAAGTCTGGAACCTCAAGAACTGACTTTGCACGTGACCAACACTTTGAAACCAAAATATTGTTGCTTAAAGCAGCAGAACCAGTAAATGAATTAATGTTTGGTGGACATCTGGATGGCTTATGTGGGAATGCTAAAAGGAGATACTGAGCTGACATAAATGAATGCTCAGTGTCTTTGTTTTACACAGCTCCAGAATACTCACACATTGTGGATCTGCAATAAAGATTAACTGTAAATTGAAAAAGAAATATGTAGGTTCTGAATATCTAATTTTACAGCTGTCTAACTTCTGACAACGTTGTTTGTGTGATACAACAGATGTTAAGACACTAACTGCACATAGACAATGGTACTGGACTATTTAAAAATATCCAGAGTACAGTGAAGATGTTGTAAGTCTCTGGAAGCGTGACTTGTAAGAGAGGTCTGAAAACATGTCTGTCTGATAAAGGCACTACAATGACTGCAGTCATTGGGTATGTTTGATTTAAAAACTAAAAAAAAAAAAAAAAACCAAAACCAAAAACAAACAAACAAACAAAAAAAACAGATAAGGAATATGATAGCAATCTTCAAACACATAAAAAGTTGTTGCAGAAAAGAAGAGAATAATCTTTCCGTCATGTCCACTGTGGATAGTACAAAAAGTAATGGCCTTTTTAATAGTGGCAAGGGAAATTTAACTTAGACATTAAAAAGAAACACTTTCCAAAAGTAGGGATAATTAGGTACTGAAATAGATTGCCAGGGAGGCTGCAGAAACTTTATCATCATTAAGGACTTTAAAGAGCAGGCTGGACAAACACTCTTTTGAAATAATAAAGATCTACTTGATCTGTTGTGGGCAAAAGATGAACAATATGATTGACTGATGGTCTTCATAGATCTATTCTCTACTATTTGGTATGCTTAGCAGTATGGGGGATGATATATGTGTGTCAAATACAGAACTGATAGACCTGTCAGTAGCAAAAACCATCAAATATTATTTTTGGATGAAAAGTATGAAAATAAATATTGGGGAAGACTGGTCACATTTGAATGACAAATGTTCCAAATTGAAACCTCTTAAATGTTCTTAACACTGCAGTGACAGATACATTGAAAGATTGTGTTTGAAAAATAGAAGACCAATTGGAAGGTTAGGAGAAGGCATGATAGTCCCCTGGTAATATTTGAAACACATCATTTTACTTGGCAATAATAAGAGGAAACAAACAAATTAGGTTTGTTTATGCTCAGAACTGTAGAAGCAGAAAAAGAAATCTCCTTCCTACAATCCTTCATTTGCGTTATTCCAGATTTCCAGAGCTATAATTGCCTCCTGATCCTTCATCCACACTGTAGCCAAATTCAAATATTTTTCAAGAGGTTCCTGAATACCTCAGCCCAGAAGCAGAGTGACTTACAGAGAAGGAAACATATAAAGATGTTTAATTATTTCTTTAGTCTTACCTGGGTAACTATCGTACCACTCCTGAAGTACAAGCTTGCCATAGTTATTAGGGTGGGTGTGGTTAACAAAAACAGCTCATTATTGTCTCAGAGATGCTGTCCACTAATTATGCCCTTACTGAAGTGTATGCAAATGTAGACTGGTTAATTTAGAACCTTAAGTATATGAATGAGAAATATTGGTGTCTGTATAGTTTTTCAGCTGCTTCATCAGTATGGTCTCCTCCTTTGCTTCTGACACTGAGCATAGAATACAAGTAGGTGGAGAGAAGGACAGAAAGAGTGAAGGATAGGAAAGAGGCAAGGAAAGGTTTATTTTATCATAACAGGATTTGCTGGCAAATGAAATATATTTTATTAGAGCAGATGACAGCTGGAAAATAAAAAAGAACACAGACAAAATTTCAGAATTATAAACCTTTCATCAGATCTGAAACAAAATTGACCAAGATAATACAGTATTATTACTTGCTAACAATCTGTGTTCATTTACCATCAAAGTTTCCCTTGCTTACCTCTATATCATCGCAACTACAATGTGACTTTCACAATAAACATAGCATTCCTAATTGTTTTTCATGGGGAAAAAAAACACAGCAGTTCTTCTATTTCTTTTCTCTATTTCAGAAAGATTCAGAAATTTGTGGAGAAGCCTGTGTTTACTTTAACAGTCTTTGAAATTAACAGCTATTAAAAATCAGTTTAATTCAACTGCCTGTGCTAGATCTCTAAGGAGAAGAAAAACAAACAGCCAAAATTTACCCCCATCTTCAGATGTTTTCCCAAGGCATTGTCAACAGGAACCTTTCACCATGCTAAATCAGAATGTTCCCGAGGCAGTTGTTCTTCTAGTGGCAGCTAAGGAAAGTGTGCAAAGCCCTATTTGTATAAGGAAAGGTGCCCAAATGTTTACTTTGCCTGTAAGAAGCACATCCCCTACTAGTGTTCTCCTTAGAGAGGTGGTGTTCACTTAGTTTTTGCCTTTTTAAAGATATAGGTGAAAATCACCTTAAGCCTGCTAACAGGGTCACATCCTAGCTGGAGTGAATTCATTTCACTGTTATGTGAATGGGCATATTAATTGTGGCTACTGTTAAAATACAGAAGTCTCTGGAGTCAAAGCCTCTCCTGATGAACATTGTGACTGGATGCTGTCTGGGAAGGAAGCATCCTTCAGTGCTTGTTCTTTCTTGAACTACAGCTAGCAGTGCTTGATTGAGCTTCTGGGAAAGCAAAGCACGGCAAAGACTGTAACCCTCCCCATCCCTCCATCACTTTTGTATGGATGCCTTTCCCCATGAACGAGGGGTCTCTGGGATCAGGATATTACTGATTTTAGGAGTATAACTATTTATCTGCTGTGTTCGTAGGAGGTGGGTAGGACTAATGGGCTGTGAGTCGAAGCATTAACAAGATCATTGCCTCTGTTGAGTCCCCTGTGCTGGCGGGCACTCATCACGCTGGTAGAGAAAGGCCATCACTCCTAAGAGAGAGGGCTGTTTGTTCACTGTTTGTGCACGTTCTAATTTTTAAGCCCTTTTTATTTTTTCCTGTGGGAGTTTCAGCTTTTCTTGTGAATATATTTTTTCTCTTGAATCCTTGAGCTTCTATTGCTATCTCAACAATTACAATTCTGTCTGTGTTTTTGCTTTTCTTATCTTACATCACTTGAGTTCATGGACTTTTTCACACCTCAACAACAATTTTCTCAGAGAATCTTACCCAAGGTCACACAGTTGTACTGAACCAAACTCAATCTTGGGTCACAGACAGCTGGTCTCGAGGGCTGAACATTGCAAGATGATAATGTGTCTACTCTGCAACAAGCAGAGGAATGTTTTTTATGGCTATGTGCATTGCTCTGAATTCAACACACAAGAATGTTTTAGTTTGTCTCTTCAGATGCTGTTTGCTTAGATGTTGAAGCAGCCAGGGGAAAAAAATAAAAAGGGCTTTTCATAAAAGCTTGCAAACATCATCCCTTTCACTTTTTTCCTCAAGTCACTGCAAAAAAGGATCTTGAAAACAGAAAGCAAAAAGACAACTGTGTAATGACTCACATTTATCTCCTGATTTCAATCTCTGAATGCACTTTAAGAAATGTCATAATCACATATATCCATGTTGTGGGTTGTCCTTCAGTTCATATTACAAATGTCAGATATGATACCAGTATTAATCAGCCTAATTANTAAGAAATGTCATAATCACATATATCCATGTTGTGGGTTGTCCTTCAGTTCATATTACAAATGTCAGATATGATACCAGTATTAATCAGCCTAATTACTACAGCATTTAATTATTCTTCCCTACTCAGTCTCACCATTCATTGGAATTTGAAAAATAATAACAAATGAGTGGCATTTTTTTCTGTTCTGTATAACNCTACAGCATTTAATTATTCTTCCCTACTCAGTCTCACCATTCATTGGAATTTGAAAAATAATAACAAATGAGTGGCATTTTTTTCTGTTCTGTATAACCTTTGCAAAGAGAGGAGAAATTTTGTCATAGTAGTTGGGTTATATGTCTGAGAGTCTTCCCCTGCAATTTTTGTCCTTTACTACTAGCAGTAGAAGGATAATGACCCTTGCACAGACTATTTGGGGTTCATATACTACTGTTTATTCTGCTTAAATCAGCCAGTTAATATTTGCTATTTGTGGTGGACAGAGACAGCCAATGCAGTCCTACTCCTTTGTCATTCAGGGAGTCTTATCTTCAGAAGCAAACATCAGTTTGGCCTCAGGGTTATGAACCAGTGCCTCTGTATGTAATTCACAGCCTGAAAAAGATAATTCTACACTGAATTTACACAGACTTCAGGTACTACCTTCAGCTCTCTGCTGCTTCTCTACGCATCTTCTGTTGCATTTGCTTCCTTGCAGATTTGGCATGGGAAGATTTGTCTTGTATCCACACAGTGCTCAGAAAAGATGGTAAATGGTAATAGTGATAAATGGTTTTGGAGTAAAGAACTTATACAGTCTTCTGGCTGCTTTTGCCATACTGTAGACCTTCTACATATAATTGGCATTCTCCTCAATCTCCTCAACTCTCTTGATATTTATGTTCATGCCCCCTAAATAACCTTGTTTGTCAGGTGGTCTTGGCTGTTGCTTCTAAGTAAAAGAATGGGTGGTGTTTTTTTTTTTTTTCAGAAATGACCTGTAATCTTCTGCTGTGAAACCCCTAAATGTCAGACATGGACACAAGCATGGACTGAAGTCTTCCATGTTCTGATTCTGACTCAGTAAAAACATCATCTATATAAAGGTCCAGGATGTTTCACTTTCACTACACTGTCAGGACAGTAGCAGTAAATTGAGTCATTAAGTTATGTGTGCCCATGCTGCTCTCAACAGCTCTGATCACACTGTTGTGCACTGTAAGAGATCTCACAGGCTCAATATTATAAGGATGACATGGTTTTCTCAGACCTCTGCTGAACCTATCATCTGTGTTTATGGATAAATAGTCTGTAACACAGCTCACATATGAGCAATTTGTTGCTTCATGAATGAAGAGACTGGGAAATGACGTGTGAATTACATACTTCATTGTAGACAAGCAAAATTTTTCTTTATTCACCTTTTAGGTCTGCTATGGGGTGTATTTTATTTATTTATTTATTTAAGCTTTGTTTCTTCATTGCACCTTTGGCCTTTACGTTTTAAAGTTGTAGGATGGTATACACACATGATTAAAAGGAATCCTATAGCAATAATGATTCACAAAACAGACACAGAAATGAATTTTTAAGAGATCAAAACATCTCCCAAATATGAATGTGTCTAAAATGATGCTTTGCATGGAATTGTATGAAAACAAATTAAAATGGCCAGTGAAATCAGGAATGCCTGATGCCAGAAGGAGTTGGACTTGAAAAACAATCAAGAAGTAATGTAATTCAGTTCCTAAGAACGTTCTGAAGCTGTGATTGGCAACAAAAAAAGAAAGGCCAAATACGTGAATATCAGCTTGCCTGCTCTCCTTTTACAGAACGGTGCTTGGTAATTTGTTCTGAGAACGTTTTTGAAGAAGTGTATCCAACATTTCCAATTACATCTTGAAAGTTTGGCACAAAGGGAGAAGATATGAGAAAGATCTTAGAAATGGAGAAAGGAAGAAATATTTCGGGCTGCGGCTTTTTTCTCATTTGACTTCTGAATAATCTGATCTGCTAGAGGTATTAAGAGGCTTTATTTGATAGCTGTGATCATCAGATAACAGGTTTTGGGGAAAAAAAAGAAAAAAATAGGACTGAGAAGCTGCTGTTTGCTACCTAGTGTATAAATGAGTTCTCATAAGCATGTATATCTCAACTGAACAGAACAGTTTTAAGCAAATGATAAGAGTGGGCAGGAAAGACATTCACTGCTATCATAATCAAGCACTTCATAAAGTAATTAATTAGATAAAGCCATCACCATAGGCAAATACTGATGTTAAATAAGTATTCACACACTGTACATTCATACACAAGCTGGGTATTATATCCGGTTATGCTGTCATTCAAGTCTCTTGTAATCTGTGTAATTGATTCCCGGATTTCAGTAGCCACTGCAATACACTGTGAAAGGGCAAATGTATTTATGCTCTATCTTATCTGGCAGAAGAGTGAAAACAGGAGAGGAGTCTTCAAACATGCAACAAACAGCTGCCAGAATGGAAGGAATAATTTGTTCTCTACCTTTCTTTATCGAGGAAACAGACTCTGAGTTTAAATTTCAGAAAGGAGATTTGGTTTTGATATCTGGAAGACAACTTTGTAGTAGGAAGGAGACTGACTCATGGGAGTTTTGCCCATCTTTATCACCAGCCCTTGCCAGGAATAGTTAAAGATTGGCCCATCCTGCCATGGGACTAGAGATAGGGCTAGATAACTCCCAGCAAACTGCCAATGTAATTTTCTTCTCTGAATTTTCTTGGGTGCAATGTTTTGCACTCTCATTCAATAGCAATATTATTGAAATGATATAAAATGTGCAATGAAAACAGAAGAATGTGTTTTCTGCCCTCACCTCGCTTCTGAGCAGGTAATGTCTTCTAGCACTGCATGTAGGAACTTGAGATGAGCCTTAGTCCCCAAAAGGAGTGTGCAGTTACAGCTTGGAGATGGTGAAGTGTGAGGGTCTCTGAGTCTTGGCTATTCATGAGAAGAGAACCTAATACTAACCCTCTGGTGGCATGTTATTCAAAGGATAAGCTTTACCAAGTCCTCAGAGAATCTTTTTTTTAAGAAATGTGCTTAAAGCTCCTTTTTGAAGCATGCATTAGACAAAGCTCTCAGTGAGAAAGTGCATCCGAATGGGTACTGTGAAACCTGCAATCTGAAGAAGCCTCAATAACAAATCAAATCCTTCCTGGCATAGTTTTCTGCACTGGCATGTGTTTATTCTCTCTGGGAGGTCTCCTCTTCAGCACTCCATGCTTGGAATGTATGAGCAAATAGAATTTTCTTTTCAGAAGTGAAGGAAGTTTTGCTGGAAAGTTTGCTCTGGAAGATTTTTTTTTTTAAAGTATTTAAAAGCTAAAGACTTTTTTTTTTTTCTTTCTCCCTTGGAAGTGCCTGTTTTCTTGAAAGCCTTAGTCTTAAAGAATTGAGATAGTACTTTGTAGAACTTAAAGTTTGAGTATGTTGCATTTTCCTTTCATCTTTATGCCAGGGCTTCCCATCCAAATCTTTTCTTCTGTTTTGTTTGTTATGGCAGAGTATCCATAGTACATTTGGTAAACAAGCAGCAAAGAAATTGGTGGTGAATCATGGGAAATATAAACTCACAGAATAGTCTGGGAGGATGAGAGCTCAAAGCAAGAAAACATCTCTGCTGTGCATTGAATGCTATAGAGTGAAATGGAACTCTGGATCTAGAAGTGTGGCAATGGTGCAGTACTTGGCTGAACAAATTAAAACCTGGCTAATGCATTTTCCTAGTGCAAGAAGACCAGGTTAGCAGCCCCTCAAGAATTATTTTTCTGTGCAGCTTAAACAGCAAAAGAGGTTAGTGCTTGTTTAGGGGTAGTGACCAATTTCCAAGATAGACGCAGCTTATATCTCCTCAAGATCATGGAAGATAATACTAAAATCTTCAAATTTTGAATTAGCATAAGATACAAATAGATTTATTTATTTACAGTGGAGATGAATAAATGTTGACAAAAATATCTCCCAGAATGTTTTCTTATGAACAGGTCTCTCATGAGTACAGTTTTACCAAACTCTCCTATTGACCGACATCTAATCCTGAAGCAAAGGTGCAAAGAAACATGTACTGTAATACAAGCAATGGCTGTACTCAGGGCTATTTAATACAC
>PPHD01014033.1:0-16959 GCA_002909625.1 Bambusicola thoracicus
CACACAGAGCAGAGCTCAGCGCTGCCCCTCGGCTCCCTGTGAGGAGCTGCAGCCGCCATGAGGCCTCCCCTCAGCTTCTCTGCTCTGCACTGAGCAAACCTGCTCCTCATACCTCTTCCCCTTCAGCCCCTTCACCATCCTTGTGGCCCTTCTTTGCACACACTCTAATACTTTTATGTCCTTTTTGTGGTGTGGTGCCCAAACTGCATGCAGTGCTGAAGGTGAGGCCAGGCCAACACAGTGCAGTGGGACAGCCACTGCCCTGGACCAGGTAGCAGCACTGAGCTTAATGTACCTCAGGATGCAGTTGGCAAAACACCATACGGTTTCAAAACAGTGAAAACTGTTTCAGCTCTGGTGTGCTGAGAATGCAGGTGGTTCTAACACACAACACACACACACATAAAATTGTTCTGTACAGCAACTGGTCAAAATCATTATCATTTGTCCTAAGTATTCCAACCTGATTACGGAAGCCTGACATCAGGAGTTTTTCTCTTATGATTTGCTTCTGCCACCAAATTGGAACAGACAAACAGCCACCAAACCCATAAAGACATTATAGAAAAGCAAACAGCATTCAGACAGGAGCCTCGGAAGGAACAGGAAGCATCAGACAGTGCAGCGCTGGCCTCCCAACAGCAGGATTGATGACTCCCATTTACTGCTGTCACCTCTCCCTCCCTGCACTGACTCACTGCAGCACGGCTCCTGCCATACTGCAGGTGCAGGGCCCTGGCCTCACGCCCAGCTGCTCCTCTGCTTCAGGGCTTCTCCCACTCCCTCCTGCCCACTCCTCCCCACACACATGGGATTCGCACACGGTACTGCTGACTCATTTCAGAAATTTGGAAAGAAAGTTTAACATCTGCACCTGGAACTCTTGCTGGTTTCACTATTTCCTGTTTCTTCCCTAAATCAAGCTTAGATCTCAGATTGCTCTCCACGTACATCATCCTTAGCTGTGAAGCCCTTTCTTTTCAACAAAATCCCTCACCATCCACACAAAGTCAGACGGAGAGGTTTCAGGGTCTGGGTATCCTCTGGAGAGAGGATATTAGGAAAGTAATAGGATATAGGGAATCAAACACCGCGTTTCTCATTTCTTACCTGCATAAGCTTACAAACTGCCCAGGTTGTAGGTTATAGTCTTTCCTTCTACCACAGAGAAGTAATCCCTTCTACTTAGCCTAGGTGAGGCTGTACCTGGAGGCCTGTTTCCAGTTCTGGGGCCCTCAGGACAAGAGAGGTCAGGACATACTGGAAAGAGACCAACGAAAGGCCACACAGTCGATGAGGTAAAGCTGAGAGAGTTGGGATGATTTAGCACCACGAGCTCAGGAGGGATCTTAATAATGCCTATAAACACCTGAGGGGAGACTACATTGAAGATGGAACCAGGCTCTTACCAGTGGTGCCCAGAGCCAGAACAAGATCACTACGAGTTTTGTTTCTAGCTATTCAATAATGTTTTAAGACAAATTACCCCACAAGACTGAGGAAATGAAGAATTCCGCTTTAAAAAAAAAAAAAATGGAAAGGCTGTGAAGATGAAGAAATGTTGGACTTCCTTAGGCTGGTTCAAAAGAAGGCAACGGCCCAGTAGTGGGCATAACAGCAGATAACATGAGGAGTAGCTCTATTTAACAGCATGCTGTTAAGATTTCAATATCCGCTACTGATGAATGAGGGCAGATTTATTAAGGGCAAAAACCCTAAATGTGATGCCAAAACCAATTTTCTTTTTTTTTTATCCTGAGCTGAATGAGCTATCCAGTCAACAAGTCAGCATTCTCAATAGATCTGTTGGTCTACACTTAAAAGCATCAGTCTTTTTACAAAGGTGTTTACATATATACTGAACCTCACCCTAGAGATAATACCAGGCATCTGGCAGATGCTGGTGAGCAGGCTAATGGTAGTTTATATCCTAGTAATATCCAAAATGAAAGTAAAGACTGTCCCAGGAGGTAACCTCCCACATGAAGGAGATAACTCCCAGCAGTTATCTCAGCAAAAATGAGAACAGGTATTCCTAACAAGAAACGCATGCTGCAAAAGCTAAGCCTGATGAGCTGAAGTATTCAGCTAGATCAAAAGCTAAGCATAAACCACCTTAATGAGGACACAGATGAAATAGAACTGTCCAAATGTGTCTTGTGCTCAACCATCCGAAACCAAAAATCCCACACAGCTCTGGGTAAACAGAGGCCGATGGTCAGCCTCTTTTCCTAGGTACTGAGCAATGAGGCAAGATGTAACAGCTCTAAGTTGTGCCAGGGGAAGTTCAGGTTGGACATTAGCAAAAGTTTCTCCAGAAGTATGGTTGGGCACTGGATCAGGAGGCCCAGGGAGGTGGTGGTCAAAAAATGTGGAGAAGTGGCTCTGAGGGACATGGGTTAGTGGGCATGGTGGGGGTGGGCTGATGGTTGGACTAGATGATCTTAGAAGTCTTTTACAACCTTAATGATTCTATGAGTCTAAAAGGTAGTGGGCACAGATTGGAACACAGGAGGTTCCCTCTGGAATAAGTAGGCACTTCTGTGCTGTGCGGGCATTGGAGCACTAGCACAGACTGCCCAGAGGCTATGGGGGGGTCTCCTCCTTGGAGACCTTCAGAAGCCTCCTGGATTTGGGCCTGGGCACCCAGGGATGTGGGTATGCATCTCTACAGAGATGCAAACCTTCCTTCCCTTTTTAGCTTCCCACCCTAATTTGCTGAATGGTTGCAACTTCCTATCTCAGCAGACGTACATCCCAGCAGGGCTCTCACTTTCAACCCACATTGCCACCCACAGAGACATAAGATAATGGCAGTGGCACTCTCATCCTGGCTCCCAAGTGTCTGTGCACAAATTTAATTCTCACTGCATCCTTATGCTCCGTGCCCTCTAAGCTCTCCTATTCTCCTTGCTGGACTCCACAGACTTGGTACACTATCCCCAAAACAGCAACTCTGCAGTGAAGAGCATTTCCTCTCCTAAAGCCTGCTGCTAACATGAAGAGATGGCTGCTGCTGTGGGAACCAACTGAGAACCAACAGCCAGGAGTGAGCAAAGGATCTGTGCTGCTCCTCCCTTCCATCACAAACAGTGGTTTTAGTGAAGTTGTTATTGAACATAACTGCTGTTGTGCACTCTGTGGCACAGATGCTTTGAAAAGGAGTTTACATGTGTCCACACTCTGCAGCTTAGTGCAGGTTTTATAAGCATTGCAACAAAACACTTTATAGACACAGAAAAATGAGCAAAGCAACCCCCGAAGGATTTATAAAGACAAGAAGTTATTTCAAAATGTGTCTCTGTAGCATGTGAAGAACTAATTGATGGTTTGCAGTGCTCTGTAGGAGTGATATCAACACTGACCTGCATGGGCAGGATCTAATGTAATTTTATAGTTTATAATTAACGAGCAAAAGAGCAGTCTATCAGAAATTACCAGTGATGAACACAGGAAAGCCTGGTTTAATATCCCACAGATCTCATGAGCATGACAACAGCTAAATCACTTTATAAAGAATGTTAGGCCAAACTGCTTGCTACAAAACCAGACAGAGGCATAGCAAATTGTGACATACAGATTAAAAAAAATAATAATAATTGTTATGTTTGAACATATTTGGGGTTTTTGTGCCTTAGAAGCGTATGGCAAGAGAGAGGAGCTCCACCTGGTGAGAGGGTGTCCTCAGCCAGAACTGTCCCCAGAAAGGGAAGTGATTTTGCTGTATGGATCTCAGCCAGGCCTGCACTGTTACCGATGTGCCCCAGCAGTGTGGAAGGAAATTCTGGAAGACGAAAAACTCAGAGGTTCTGTCAGCAGAATGTGTGAACTAAACATCCCCCCATCCCCCAAAAAAACCCTTAAAATATACTTCTTGATGATACATTTTGGAATTCCAAAGACTGTATCTTATTTATCTTACAACAGGACTTACGAACCAATCAAAAAAAGGCAAAAGCAAGTCTGTGCATGAAGCAGCAACTCTACTAGTCATATTTTCATTGTCGGTGCCATACAGTCTCATTTCCTGGGCCACTTCAAAGAAAACTGTGAAGAATTTTATCCCGTGGAAACTTCTGATCAAGTGCAAGACAAATCATAGAGCAAATTTAATCTGCTCAAACTTGTGCAATGGAGCTGCATCATGAAGCCATGCAGAAATACTTGGGAGATGTCATCAGAGGATGTATAGTCATGAAGGGCATATCGGTGCTTCTTGGCATTTTTATGCATAATGGAGGAACTTCGTCTCTGCTTGAGAACAAAGATCACATGGATCATCCCCCAAAAGCCCTACCATCATGGCACAGGCACACACCGGGGCACGGCCCTCAGCACCCGCACTGCTGGGCCTTCCGCCTGGAACCAGGCAGGGAGCGAGGCCTGTTGAGACAAGCAACCCTCGGGAGCTGCACAGGGAGGGAAGCAGATATTCCAGCTCTGCCTGTCAGGTCTGAATTTCAAAGGCTGTGCCTGGGTGTGGGAAAGAATAAAGAGGGTCTGTCAATCTACATGCAAAAGCCCACACTCTGTTGCCCTAACTGCCAGACTGTCAGTTGGGACCAGAGCACTTGTCCCCACTTGCCCCAGCCCATTTTAGTCAATAGCAGTATCACTCAGTGCCACAAGCCCTGTTTCACCTCCATCCTGTCCATCAAATAACATGCATGCGTTTTAGAATACACATTTCTTGAACTAAACAGCCAATGCTCTTAAAGAGGGAGGACATCCAGAACAGGCAAGGTTACTGCCTTGAGGAAGATGGACAAAGAGCAACTTGTACAACCTCTCAGCTACTTTACTCAGAAATGGATGATAGGTATTAATTTGTGGGGTCTTGTCAATGGTAGAGGTTTCTTAAGGCTACAGTCTACTTTCTTGCAGATGGAAGGTGAAGACTACCGTTGTTCTCAACAGGAATGTTATTTCTTTCACCAGCTGCAACGAGCACGTTTCTGTTTCACAGCTATGACTCAGATTTTAAGTAGAACATGCTTTGAGGGTGTACATCTATTCCCTTCAATTTGTGGCTACAGTAAGGCTTACATACATCATTACCAATACACTAAAACATGTGGTAGCAGACACCCACTTGAGGGAGAGAGAATTTCACCTGGAAACTCTGAGATGAGGCTGAGATTCATGATTCACTTCCATGGCCTCACCTGGCAGTCAGAATATATGTGCAAATCCAAAAAGGCAGTACTGACCGCCCAATTTCCAAGTCTTTCATAGTCTCCAGATCAGGAGATGGCTCATAAACTTAAATGCTCTTACACTTCAAATGAAGACTCATCTGATACTCGTAACTGGATTATTAGCTATCATGTATGGTTATTCTGGTCATTTCTGCTTTTGTTCTGGACAGAGAGGCAGACTGCTTATTGTTTGTGTACCAATCCACTGACTGGAACCTCTACACAAAATAAGTCTGCTTTCTTCATCGCAGGGCAACCATACCCACATCCCAAGTTTCCACAGGAATATCTTCACAACTAACGTACAGATCCCGTGTCCCAGATACTGTTCTTAGTCCCTTGAACATTGCAATGAAAAATACATAAAGAAGCCTCGGGAAATAGATAAGAATTCATTGCTTTTGACCAATTTACCTTCAAGCCAATTGAAAATTGTGGGTGTCCAAGAGAAGTACTAGATTGTGCTCGCCTTATAAGGGTACTCTCTTGGTCAAGAAAAGAATGAAGAAAGATTTGAAATGGCTCCTGGCTCTTGAATGGTGGCTGGCAGCAGTACTTACAGCCTCTCATTTAAAACAGAACAAATCCTGAAGGGAATGTGGATGTGCTACATCCTGAGCTCACAGAAGCACTGAAACCACTTGCAAAGCACAAGAGGCTGTAGACTGCTCATGCCCATCTACCTACGGTTTCCTCTTAGTTCTAGGCAACCCTTCACGCCATCTATCTCACCATTCTGAAGGAGCCAAATGTACATTGCTTACAACAAATCCTTAAAACTGGCTTCAAATACACAGATAACTACACAATATTTTGAGTTTCAGTTATATTGTTCCAGGCTGCTTATTTTATCTATTGAAATCTAATGATCATTTGGCTACAATACAGTCTTCTCTCAAATTCAAGTCTCTTCTTGAAGATCGCTGTTTTTGTTAAGCTGATGGGAAAGAAGAAAGGAAGACATATCCATGCGTAGAGAGAACAGCCCAAACGCATCTTAAAGAACTGAACTGAAACCACTGAACATAACGTGAAAAACTCGAGAGTTGTTACAACCTCAGCCCTATATATTTATTTGTAAAGTATAGATGATATAACCAGTACTAGAAGATAGATAACAGCAACCTGTCAAGTTTCAAAACTGCTCTCAAACCACTCTTTACTGTTGGCAGGTACACTGCCCCTGTTGACAGCTGCAGAAAGAAAATAGTTTAACCAACATTAGAATAACCAGCTCCCACCAGCGGGTGATAATCAGAATGTTTACCACTCAGTGATTATGCTAAGAACAAGACATACTGATGCCTTGGCAATGCAGACACTAGGAAGCCTTTCATCCATCCTACTCTACTTTCTATAGTCTCAAAGTCAGTAAAGCACTCCTGAGAATAAAATATCAGAGGAGGTTTCTGGCTACGTAAATTCATTAGAGATCCTACTTGACTGATGGTTTGAGTGTAAAGTTTTTACTTTAGATTATAACAGACTTGTAATGTGCACACAACCTTATTCTTTAACTAAATGCAAGCTGGTCATTACCCACTTGAGTCAAGACAAACAAGTGAGCATTTAAGTTTTGCTTAGCTCACTTTAAATAGCTTGGAGCTGAAAGGGTCATAAATAAGGTGTAAGAATGAATGGTGAAAGTAATTTCCTAAAGAACTGTAACCCTCTTTACTTGCTTCTTACTGCTTCTCAGGCTTAGAAGAGTCCTTTTCTTCTCAGTGCATATGCAAGGCTGGACTTACTGAGGAGCTTCAGGTGCCTTCAAATCCTGTGCTGCATACTCCTCTGATGGTTGAGAAAGGCAGCACCAACTCACAGTGATGTCAAATGTACTCCTTTGAAAATACTAACAGACTTTTTCACCAAACCTGTCACAATTCATCATCAGTATTGGACTAAATAGTAACTTGTTGATCACATACATACGTTTACCCATTCAAAGACGCATAACAGTAAAAGTATTGCTTCCAAAAACAAGTCCAACTGTTCAGCCTCCTCATCTACCTCTTTCATTGCGCTGGCTGGTACATTTTTCCCCTACTGATACAATTGTGAACTCCACCAAACAGAACAAGAAATGCAGCTCCAAGTCGCCTGCATGTCTGCTTACTTTTATTGTCATATTTCCTCACTTCTTTAAAACCATAAACACACATTAGTGTTTAGTAAAGTCTTGTGCTGTTATAAAATTATTCCATCCAAACATGTTTTGATATTTCTTTTGCCTAGCAACTTGCAAGAACTCTTTTGTTATCAAAAGGATAGCTTACTGTAAACAAGTAAAATAAGGATAACTTCCAATTTAGTGTAATAAGACCAAATAACCAGTTCAAGAACAACTGCTTCAGGAGAACATGTTTTCATAGACTGCAATATCTCAGAATAGTTAGGAACTTATCATACTTGTAATACATAGCCAGTCCTAACATATTTGCCCCAGGATAGAAAGTATATATTCTACTCATGAACCTGAATTATGCTGTAAGGCTTGCTCTTAAACATTACCTGAAGAATAAGAAAAGGATTTCTAATCATAGCTGAAAATTATCAGTTTACAAAATATATCAATTGCTCTGCTCCTTATTTGGAAAATTAATATACCCATTTAAAGGTTTTTAAAAAGTAACAAAACTATCAACATTCAAAACTGTTTCTCACGTTAAGTCAATGTTAAGTACCTTCCATAGCACTAGCAGCAATATATATGAGCACAATAAAATACAGGCATGTATTTTTCTTGGCTGTAATAAGTCAATCAGTCTAGAGAAAAATGTAAACATAACAGCAGTTCAGTTTCAGTTAGCACAATAATTATGAATACTAAAACAACTCTACAGGTAAAATGCATTTTAATCTTAGAAAAATATGAGATGCATCAAAAACAACATGATTCCAGACTCAGCTGCATGGATCCCCAAAAACAACAGTCATAGATATTAATAGGCTCACAACAAATAAAAAAAAATTCTACGGTTAAAAATTCAAGGCATTTTTAGATCTCTTCCTATAATTTTCCCCTCCTGATAATACTCATTAGCACTTTGTAATTTGAAATGATGCTTTCCAGACATATTTAGTTGCCAAGTTGTAGCACTACACAATGCGCTGTATCACTGTGCGCCAACAATGACTTCAGTGACCTAACCCAACTACAGAAGGCTGAGACTTTTCACTACTTTCTCCCTTAGGGGGAAGGTGTGAGTTATAAAGTAGAACTTAAAACGTTTCCCAGCTATAGCCATGTTTCCCAAGAGGCACTGAAAAGACCAAGTTTGTGCATAATTATGAAAGACGTTGTCTGGGGATGCCAACAGTGCTGAAATATATGAATGTTTTTAACTCACTAAACATGTCTCAACTCAGCAGCACTCTTATCTAAAAAAGTATTACTTTTGATGTTTCAAGTATGCAAAAATTCAGAGATAAGGTAATGCTAAAACCTTACACGTTTGGGCTAGAGCAGTGATGTATCTGCTTTGTCTATGAGGTGATTTTAAAAATAAGTCCAGCAGGACTTTTTCAAACTCAAGTCTTAAAGTGTTGCTACTACAATCTAAATTTAAATACATTCTTTATAAATCTTTTATGAACAAATGAGCTTAAAGTCTGTTGACTCATACACAAGTTACAAGCTAAACATTTGTTTTCAGAAGCTTTGGTGTCATTGTTGGCTTGTTTTCTGCAGAAAGCATCTGATGATTCAATGATTCAATTTCAGGCAATATTTTTTTCTTTTTTTTTCTCTAGTGTCATAGAATATTCTTTTCTGTTTTGTTTTGTGTTTTTTGTTTTTTTTTTGCTATATTTTTCATAGGACACATTT
Organism: Bambusicola thoracicus; assembly: GCA_002909625.1. Taxonomy (NCBI): domain Eukaryota; kingdom Metazoa; phylum Chordata; class Aves; order Galliformes; family Phasianidae; genus Bambusicola; species Bambusicola thoracicus. The sequence continues at coordinate 9,028 of PPHD01014033.1, forward strand.
TTTCACATTTAAATGGATTAAAAGGCACTGTAGTGAATCTATGCTGGTATCTCTCCCATTTACTTTGTCTAATTACACTATAAGCCATGTGTGCTATTTCTGAACACCCATGCACAACTCTGAACTACCACACTGGATGGCAACCTGCTTTGCTGTATGAAGATCAATTCAAAAACCATTTCTTTAAAGCATAAATCTAATTTCAAAAATCCAAATCTTAGCACCATAAATACAGAATAAATGTTTAGTACCCTTTGTTGTTTACTGTCTTTTATTTGCCCTCGGCAAAATCGACATAACAAGTTATCATCACTTCACGATGCATTCCCTAGTTAACCACAGGAAGTTTACCATACCCTCCAGAGTACATATGACTGTGATGCTACATAAGAAAAAAGTGCCAGAAACAACATGAGTCAAAGAGAAGCCAAACCATCCATACAGTGAAGAACCAGAAGAAGACAAAACAGAAGAAAAGAGCTCTACTCAAAGGCTTTTTCCTTTTTAAATTAACTCTTGATCTGTGGACTTATAGTGGTGATAAAATATAAAAAAAAAATCTACAAAAATATTGATATAATCTTTCTATCTAACCATATGCACTCAAAAATGGCAAAATAGAGCACCTGAAGTTAGTATTTATCCTGTCAATGACTAATAGAAGATATAGACATGAGGAAGCTCTTTTCTGCAGCAGATATTCAACTCTGTTCATACTCTTAATGCACTTATTTCAATTATCTGCAGTGGCAGAGTTAGTTTAAAATATTATATTTTACTTATCTGAGAGTGAATGGTCACCATGTTATCCCTCATGAACAACACAAGGACAAACAGCAAAACAGCTAGAAACCTAATTGAGGCAGGGAAAATATCCGTTGATAAATTAAAACCATATGAGTTAGGAGGGAAAGGAAGAAAAATGCTTCATAGGCTTATGTGGAAACAACAGAGATATCCATCCATATATTATTTCTACCCAATACATCATGAAAGAAAACATTTTTCAATTACCAATCAGTCTGCTATATTCTTTCCCAATAACAGGGTGGTTTCACAATCCATTGAACCATATCTTCAATATTTACAATCATCATTCCTATCTGCGAACTTTGCAAGTTAAATTCCCTCAAACATCTGTTTATTTTCTCTTGTAGTATCTCTCTCCCTTGTGAAATTAGGAGAGAAGGACGAGGCCTTCAGGCAGTAAAAATGTAAGAAGTTAGCCTGACCTCAAGGAAACGAGCTGTGCGCTTAACTATAGGTCATTTTTTTTTACACTCACATCAAACATAACATACCTGTCACTCAGTTTTACACAAATGATTTCTTATGACAGATATACTTCGAAGGTTATTCAACACCTGAGCACACGTTATTTTTACTCTTCCTAACCTGAATATTTAAAGACATTAATGTTATATTCATTTCTAGAATGACGAGAGACACATCATATAACTTTATTTTTTTATTTGACAAGCAGCAGTATCATGATCATCTTTTTTTTTTTTCTCTTTAATGTAGATACAATTATTAGGTTATCTGTCATATTACAATATTTAGGTTTTTTTTTTTTTTTAACTTTGTCTTAAGATACATTAAAAAACATCAACTGCAAACGTGAAAGGGGAGGAAAAAAAAAAGCATGGTACCCAACCAAATTTCCACATCTCAGCAATACTTCACTCATTCTTTTAGTAAAGTTTTAAGAAATGTCATAATGACATGAGCTTGAAATATCTATAGGCATTTTCATTGACGCTCATGACATGGCACTGGTGATGTTGTAAACAGCAGAAAAACGGGGGCTGCCAAGTGACCAATTATGGAGGCACAGGCCTGCCTCTTCCCACAGGAACACACCAAACAGTGACAGCAATGATCTCCTTACAATCATACCTGCAGGATAGCAACATCATGCTACATAACTGTATTCATCTGCAGAGGCCTGGCTTCGCTCTATGTACTGTTTGTCTATCAGAACTTCAATACACTTCTTAATCATGCTGATACTAGGGTTAAACCTAGCTCTTGATTGGCTAATTACCTGCAAAAGAAAGACATATTTTATGTGTTATTTTTATTTGCAACAGTTATTAATGCTACAAAAAAACAAACAAACAAAACCCACAAAAGCTCACTAGTGCTCACTTGTGCTCTCAGGCAAAATTCAGTTTACTTTAAAATACAGTTTTATTATATAATGCAAAGACAGTTAATTTACAACAGCCAAAGCATCCCTGTACATTAGTGTCAGAACACTTAAACTGACTGCTTAATTCACTGGTTCAGTTTGACTGCATATTAACAGAATTTTTTCAGTTCTTTTGCTTGATTAATTTGTCCTGCGAGAAGTGAATATTCAACTTAAAATTAATCTAACATAAATGTATTTCTTCACTCTTATTACTATAGCACAGTTTAAGCAAAGTGAAAGCTTTATAAAATCAGCTGTTTCTTTTATGTGAGATTTTCCCTGACTGAGAACCTTTTGTTTCTGTTTATATACTTCAGTTGTTTTGGAATATGTAACTTACAGATCTCCAACCTTCCTTCAAGTTACAGTAGACTTATTTGGAAAACAAAGACCTAAGAATGTGCTTATTTTAGTTTTTGTAATAGTTTATACAATTATAAATGATTAAATTTCACTTGATTCTATTTTCCAAAACTACTTCTAAAGTTCAACCCAATTTTCCTCATCATCACTTTTGTTATCATAAAAATATAGAGTAGACACTTCGTTTAATAAAATTCTGTAAGCTCTGTGTTTTCTTTATAACATTATAATCACTGTTAAAGAAACGTAAGCTGATAAAAGTAGCAGATTCCCAAAAAATCTGACTGGAATGCTGTAGTAAGAGCTTATCCATTTTTTAATAATGCAGCCACATTTGAAAAATAAAATTTTCAAGGATCTGGAGTATTCTGAAGACCTTAAGTCTTCTCTTGGACACCTTAACCCAAATGAAATGCCCAGTGCTGCAGTTTGTTAGAATTAAAGCTAACAATCAGGGCTGTTAGCTCTGATTTTTTTCAGAATTTTTCAGTCCAATCTCTACCAGAAATATAATGTTGCCCTTGTATCACAGGAAAAAACCCCAAACATTAACGAGGCAAGAAAATATTAACTATTCATAGTAGACAGACTTCCATTCAAAAGACTCATTCTTACCACTCAGGAAGTCAGACTAAAAATTCTAAGTGAATTTGTTATTAATAAATACATAAACGCTATGATAAATGTAACAAGAAGTGAGTGTGGATATTACTATAATTAGTTAAAATGTCACAAGAGAATGTGTTAAAAAAATACAAAGGCTGTTGATAGTTAATAAAAACTTAACACAAGGCTAGCTGGAAAAACAAGGAAGCGGAGCAGTCAAATTATGCATACTCTAAGTGTTCAGCAGAAGTTTCCACAAAGCTCTAATGAGAAAGCTAAGCATGTTCAACCCAAAACCACTTGGCAATCTAGGCTTATTCATTCACCATAAAGCAAAAGAAGTTACCAAGCTCAATGGAGATGTAACTAAGTAAAATTTTCACCTAACATGAAATTTTCATCTTTATGTTTACAACCTGGTGACAGTTTCAGAAGTGCCCAAGAGTCCATCAATATCTCAGACCGTACAATAGAAACTTAACAAATTGTAAAGAATCTAGCTCGTGCCCCAGTAACAATTCAGCTGAAGTAGATAAAAGACTGGCACAGACTAGTTCAGACAGCTAAAAATGTGGAAAAATTAACTCTAAGGGATTTTTGTACAGCTTCACCTTATTGCTTGAGATTGCACTGTTGCTTATCTAAATCTACATCGATTCTCCATGCTACACAGCAACATAGATAATAATTATTTAGAAGTCTAACCATCAGTTTTAAACATTCTAATTAACCCGGAATATAAGTAATATTCAAAACTGAGAACTATGGACTAGATGAGTATGATTTTCAGTTGTCATAAATGTAGTTAAAAGCTAAGGCAAAAAATATAATTCAGGTTGATGCAGCTGGTGATAGATAAACGGAGTGTCAACTTTATTCTCTACTGTTTTTTAAGCTAACTAGCAGTCAAAATATCCACTTTTATTGAAAAACCTGAAAAAGCTCCCGATGTTAACAGACTGTAGTATTCTGCAAGAGTACTGCATGAGCAAAATGCATCTGAGGCATGTCAGATAGTGCCTCCTGAATCAGTCAAAGAGGGAAAAAAACAAACAGGAGTTTTTATTTCTAAGCTGTCAAAATATGTAACCTCTTCCATCATTAAAACTGGTTTCAAGTCTCTTGAATATTTTCTAAGAAGTTGAGAATACAGGGAAAAATGTATTTTCAAAGATAAAATGGGGCTTGCCTACTATTTTCTAGCTTTAAGAGAGAGATCTTAAGAGTATTTCATTGTAATTGCATGAGTTTAAGTAACAGAAGATCAAATAACCAAGGATTTTGAGAAGTAGTCAGGACCTATGCTTCCTCATCTTTTAGGTGTTCAAAATCAGATATCTAAAAGAAAGCTTGCTTTCAGGGCATCTGTGTAGAAGCACTACTTCAAAATCAAAACCTTCCAGATGTTTCACATTACCAGTCAGTATGGACGTATAAGCTCTATTCAGCTGCTTATTTTGCTTAGGAAATTAAAATTAATTGGTAGGTGTGGTAACTATTTCCTTCATTACCACAGGATAGAAAGCATACAGATCTTAAAATGACTGAATGCCTCTCCACCTCCATGCTCAAAATGGTCCAATAAAGCAGGCAACCCTCTCCTACCAGTCTGCTCTAAGGCTCTCCAGCAAAGCTCAGGAGACACAAGAATGCCTTGGTAGGCTGAGAAAACCAAAACTAGGAACTGGTTGGTATGAGCAAAGGTTAGGTCAGAACAAGAAATGCAATCAGGCAGGCAACTACCACAGATGGAAAAGTGGGAGAAAAATGAAAGACAAAACACCTTTTTCCCAGCCAGTTCATGACAGTTCACAGATCACTAATCTAGACTATAAAAAATCTACACAATTGTAGTACCTAAGATAAAATGGACATTAAGAGCACATCTACATACTCAGACAACTTTTAAAATGTAAGCCATGAATTAGAACACAATCCAAATTTGCAATTAGAGTGCAAAATTGCCTACGTGCTTCTGTGGAAATTTCATGTCTAAAATATCCATACTCAGGTGTCTTTGATTGAACCTACAGTTCTGACAGTGATTCTTATAGGATACGACATCTGCAGGCATAGAGGCAGCCAACAGGAAAGAACAAGCACAGAGATGCTTAATACTTTAGTGCTTAGACATATTTATAGGACTGAATGATCACAGGTAAGTACTATGTTTCAATGTAGATTTTCACTAGTGAATTTCACTGAAGTAGTAGCATTGACATGGGAATTTTGCAGTTGGATGTTTTACCTATCTGTCCTAAAGATTTTCACCAAATCATGAAGATTTTCATGAAATCTCAGGAAGAGGACGTTATCTTACCTCCTGAATAAGAGCATTATGTCGCAGCACTTTACGTGCTTTCATGATACGGACTATAGCAGCTTGAAGATACATTTTTCTATCTTCATCTACAGCACTTCTGGTCTGCTCCATCTCCTGCAATTGAGGAAGAAAAGTAATGCTTTAAATACAGTAAGATCAATAATCGGTAAGATCAATAATTACATCATTAAAGTATCTTGAATCTAAACTTCTTACTTTATTAAAAGTGGTCAATTAATACAACAGTGAGGGAAAGTTTCAAAAAAATTTCATAAAATGTGCTTCTGTAAATCAAAAATACCAGATTTCATGAAAGCCAGCAGGTAGGTAGGAAGAAGATATCCAAAGCAGTGCCTTTGTTAGGGAGAAAAGCAAGCAAAATTTACAATAAGGTATTGAGTTTAGCAGCACATGTATCTCTCGTACAGAAGACTGTGCCTTAAGAGATACAGAAGGAACCTGGATTATCAGCACTGGAGCTGATTTTAGTTGATGGGAAACACAAAACCATAGGAAAACAGTTTGATTGGTTCTGCTGTTTGTGAAATAAGTTGCCAGCAACTACCAACAAAAGTCTCATTATATATGGTAAAACGCCAATTCCATTTCCTACAGGAGAAATAGCTCTTGTTCATCTTTTTCTTGTTATTCCCTATCCTACCTACCTTTTACTACCTATATTTTAAGTACAAAAAAAATTGCAGCACTTCAGCTGCAAATTAAAACATCTTTACAGTGATGTAAAGCCTATATCTGCTTACACCAAACTAATATAATCAACTCAATTTTAGAAAATTAAGCTTCCTAAGCTGTTGAGCTTACAAACATCAAAGAACACTTGCCTGTGGTGTGTCTTTCTGCATCGATGTTGTAATTTTAAATTTTGTTCGTTTACTGCTGAAGTTCATATTTAATGAAAATGTAGACTCTGCCTCTACATCCTCCTGCAATAAAGAATCTTTTTTAAAAAGAAAATAGAAATAGAGACAAAAAAGAATAAGCAGCAAGGATTTGCTGGAATAAGTTTTCTTTAAAGAATTCCATGTAGAAGCTTGCATACATACAAGTAATTTCAGCACATTTGCGGTTGAAAATGTTAAAGAGCCGCTTGAACCCAGGTCAGTTTTTTAAGCTAGTATATGCTAGTTTTTAACTAGCATAGAAATGCAGTCTATTTTATAAAACACTATAAAGAAATCTGACAAATGTGAGTATTGTTAGTAAGTCTCTATTATGGATAGAACAGAATAGTTCCAATTGGAAGTAGCTTATAAAGCTCACTGAATCCAACTGACAGACTACTTCAGGGTGACAGACCAACAGTTAAAACATATCATTAAGAGTATTATCCAATTGTCTCTTAAACACGGACAGGCACAGGGCAGCTCTAGGAGGCTTGTTCCAGTGTCTAACACCATCTTGGTAAAGAAGTCTTTCCTAATATCTGGTCTGAACCTTAGGAAGAACCACTTTACTGATAAGCAATTAAAGCAGTTTCAGTTTTAATACTTGAACAGCTGTTTTACTTTTTTTTTTGCAAACACTCTCCTTTTAAATACAATTTTGTCCCTGCGAAGAAAGTAGGATTTGCATTTATTCATGGCAGAACATCAAGAGAGCAAGTGTCACTCATAAACATTACTAAAGTTGGCTTTCTGTAAGGAAAAAAAACCTAAACATTTTACTGTGTTGTAGCAGAAACAGTTGATGGACTGCAACTACAACAGTTCCATAATGATGTGTAATTTCTCTTTTTTTCCTCAGCCGAGTCTCTTTTTTTTTTCCCCAACCCAGACCTAAGTCCATTTCTTTCAATGAATGGTAACTGCTCCCAGCAGTCCCAGCACCTTCACGTTCACCTACCAGGACAACCTGACAGACCTTTGCAATTTCCAGGCAAGATCCTGTACAAGTATTACCAATCACCAGCTGAAGAAAGTTACAGGCTTCTTAGACTTCACAATCTTGCCAAACTATGCTTGCCTCAAGTGCAAACATTGTAAGAGACTTAGTCAATATTCATCTAAAAATATACCCAAAATGAATATTTTTAATTGTATACTGTGTTTTCTTTATTAGAATACAATATCCAGACAACATATAGAAAATTTAACATGAAAGGGCAAAGATCAAAAGCTTAAAAAATATAAGCTGTAATTAAAGTTTAGCACTGCTGTGCTGTCATGGTTGAATATAAACTAAGACTATTTGCGTTGTGCATGAACTCAAAAAGAATCATTTTAATGAACCAATATTTTGTCAAAAGTTTCTTTCAGAAGCAAACTACAACATATAACACATTGTAGTTTGCTATGTTGCTCAGCTACAGGCAGAAATAAGTATATTTAATTTCACTGCTAAAGCCATTGGCTTATTCAATACTTAAGCTGATAGACTATATACAGATCAGCTCTCAAATCGCTGGATGGAGCACAAAAGAACA
>PPHD01014034.1:923-16958 GCA_002909625.1 Bambusicola thoracicus
CCCCCCCCCCCGTTCCTCCCCATGCGATGTTCCCGTCGGGGTGCTCGGCTTCGACCCTCCTTTAGAGAGGGGTGGGGGGGGATCCGGTAGTTTCCCAACTTTTCTGTGCCCTTCGTCTTTGCGTGCAGAGGAACGGCCCGGTCCGGATCTCGCTTTGTGGCAGCGATGTTACTCCGGTGAAGCCGTTAATCCCACAGGCGCCCGAGGGGCGGGCACGGCGGGCTTCCCCCGTCCAGCTATGGCACCCAGCTCAGCGCTCGGGAACGCGGGGATCGCTTACAGGCGGTGATCTCTTACACGCGGTGCTGCCCGCGCCGGGCGATCCTGACAGGAAAACTGCAGGTGGAGGTCAGGGGCTGTTGGATTGAGCGCCGTTCCTTTGCTGCCCTTTGGGTCCTTTCACCTGAAAGATGAGAAAAATGAAGAAAACTGTGGAGATGAGAAGGGTGAAAGAGGAGAAGCCCTTAGCATTGATTAATCCTAACCACATTAGGATACAACTTCAGTTCATTTTTTAATTCGGTCACTGGTTTGGGCGGTTCTGAAGTGCTGCGGTCACTTCATGTGGAAGGAAAGTTGTCTCGCTGTGCTCTGATGCCTGCTTTGGGTTTTACTTTGCTGTAACGGTTCTGCAGCATGAATTGTGCCACAGGGTCTGTGGTTCAACTTTTACCTCATGGGGGTCTGCCCGGCCAAAGGTCTGGAGAGGGCTGCTTAGGGGAAAGGCACAGGGCTGCTGATGGGCCGAGTCCTCCCTTATTCCATAATGGGCGGACAGTTATCACAGTCAGTGTGTGCAAACCACTCAGCAGTTGTCAGATGGTTGACGGCAGGCCTCGTAATTCACCTGCAGAAGGGAACCTTTATCCCACTCCCCTTGAGGTGTGTCTGCTGCTTCCTTCAGAAGGTTCATTTCCTTTCCCCACAGAGAGCAGCACTGGAACAGGAACGCCTACATATGGGATTTGTAGTGGTAGAAAAGAATGCATTTCAATCCATGCTTTGGTCCTCTGGTAAACCATGATTTTCTGGGGTAAATAAGCTCTGCTGTTATGGTATGGTGGAACTTAGGAGCATTGAAGTGAACTGGCAGTAACTGTTCCTAGTGCAGAAACTGGAAAGTTGGAGCTCTGTGTTCTGTTTCTGGTTGCACGGCTGTAGGAAATTGTCTGTGTGGTGTTAGTAATACTTTGTTACCTCTTAACATTTGAGATGTGTAAAAGGTGAAACTGTGCTTCAAAGGATCGCTGTGGAAACGAGCAAGTAGTAGGAATGCCCAGTAGATGCTGCTGTATTGAAGTGCTCAGCACTAGAGCCGTGAGACAGGAGCGTGCCCAGCATGGGATGGCTGAGGAGAAGTGGTGCATTCTGTGAAAGAGCAGACCTGTGTGTACACCCCCTGCTCTGGTCACTGGTCTGCCTCCCACGGAAACCACTGTGTGAGTAAAGAAGAAGTTCAGGCTCTCCTTCCTCCTTTGGTAACCTGTGCTCTGCGTTCGCAGTGGAGTCCAGCAAAAGCTTTGTAGTCTAAGCCGTGAAATGTGGCCGATATCTTGGTTTCCTAAGGTCAATGTGCAACACCTGGGTACGGTTGTGTTTATGACTGTGAAGGGAATTTTTATTTTGGTTAAAATTTATGTGCATAAAGGTAATCTTTCATTATCTTACCCTCCTTGCGCAGTGTACTTGCTAGTGACAATTGTCTCAGGTCATCCAGCATACGATCTATTTTGGATGCCTGCTAACTGCAGCTGCTGGGTGACAGCCAGGGAGAGAAACCCACAGAAGAAAGAGGGTGGAAGGCAGTAAGTCTGTCTCCTAGGACAGTGGTGGTGGTTGGTCTTCAGATTTATTTATTTTTTGTACAGGTGTGTTTGAATCAATGTCATTTATAGCCACGTACCTTGAATTCTAATGAAGGGAGTAGTCAATCTGAGTCAATCCCTTTGGGCGAGTCTTAGCAGTATCTCTTCATATGTGAGTATTTTCCTCTGCTTGACTTTCTCATGGGTTCAGAACTTGATTTTGCAAATCAGGATGAGCAAAAGGTTTTGGGTTTTTGGCAGGGCTTGGCTTTGTCCCTTGTTTGCTGTTTTTGAAGTCTGAGTGTTGAGTTAAGTGCACTCCAACACTTCAAAAAATGCTGCTCTGAACAACTGCAAACAAGATTATATAACTTAAGATGGGGCCAGTAGCTCACAGGTATCCCAATTCTGATAAATGCCACTATAGCATTGATTTACTGTGGTTTTAAGGCTTAAGCACAACTGGACAACAGGCTTACTTTGAAGTTACGAAGGATTGCTTCAGGAATGCTGCAGTTTTAATTTACAAAGCAGAATTTGAATTATTTTGACTGAGAGGAAAGAGGCATTTTTGTCCCAGGCATTAACGTGGCTTTGGGAAGAGGAAGGGAAATAATGAGCAAAGCAGCAGCACGGTTTATGTGTCTTCATCTTGCAACACTCTGAAAATAGAGGAAAAGTATGGATTGCCTACAAAATGTCAGAGAAAATATGGGGATTGAAAGTGGAAGTGAGAAGCACCCCTGAGACGTGACTGGTCCAGGCTCACCAGTGGAAGTGTTGGTTTGCATGGTGTACAGTATAGCACTGTGGTTATTCTGGCCTTCACTGTTACAGCCTGTGCAGTTCCTATCACTTGCCTTAGGTAACTGCATGAGAGAGAGCATAATTAGAGCAAAGCTAAAGGAGGATTTTGACAGTGGTTTGGAGAGTTTTGTTAAGGAGAAAGCAATAGGCCTCACAGTCTGCAGCAGAGCCATCACATCTGTGGTGGAGACTTCCAGCAAGGCTGCTGCTGAGGGCATGGAAGGTATTGCTAAGGGGCACTCTGTGCCTCTCCTTTGCAGGGTTACTGCACGTGTCCTTCATGCACTGAAAATGGTGAGTTCTTCCAAAGCATGGCTAAAGTGGATGTGTTCTGGTCAAGTGTCGGATGAGCATCAGTCAGATCACATCGTGTGTGCTATCCCACAATGTGTGCAGACGTGCACCCTTCACAAGGAGAGCTGATGTACTTGCTGTTGTCTGACAAGAGTGGTACTGTGGTCCCTTTGGGGAATGGAGTGGCTCTTGCTAGAATACTGCACATGCCCTGGGTCTTCCTGCCCTCTGTGGGGAAACAGTGTCAATAAGGGCAGGCTTCAGGCTGGGTCTGGGCTGTCAGGAGCTCCCCAGCTAGTGAATGGGTTATGAACGAGAAAGGAGTGAAGGGAAATGAATTCTCACCAGCCCCCCCCCATCCCCCCTCCCATAGAAATATCCACCCAGAAGGTCATGCTGCATATGGTAGCCAACAAGAAGCTGCACAAAGTGGTGCTGGAGGATGGAGGCAGGTACTGCTTCTTAGCTTTGTGTGCTGTGACTGGTGCTGAGTGCTGACAGAGGGACTGTCTTTCTTGGTACTCCTTATTGGTTTGTAAAAGCTTGAATGTTGCTCCCAACATAGGTAACGGTTGATGCAGTTGCCCTTTCAGTTGAGATGAAGAAATCAAAACATTTTTGTCCTGCTGTGTAGGTTTTGCCAACACCAGCCAAAAAAAGTATGTGGAACAGCAAAGAGAGACTCTCTCTCTTCCTTTGAAGGAATGCTTCTGGAAATGAATCTGATTGATGCTCAATCACCCTCCCGCTTCTTAGAAGGCAACAGCTTAAAAGAGGGAGAGAGAAAAAAGTAGCAGATCTGTTTAGGGAGGTGAGTGCATGACAAAAGCTGCGTTTGTTTTGACATGTCAGTTCGATTTTTACAACACTTTTGCTGCTTATAATATACACTTACAGAGATGGGGAAGAATCTTTAAAAAAAAAAAAAGTGAATTTGGCAGAAGCCCTGCAATTGCTGTTTGGTACTTTGTCCTATTTTATAGGAAGGCCGTTGGTCTGTAAAAATAGCTGGAGCTTCTTGCAACATTGAATTATGGCTGTTTCTAGATCAAAATAGTGTTTTGGAACTGGGAAGTCCCCGATGTGTCTGCAGGGAGCAGCATCTGGGGTTCATATGGAAATAAGCATCGGTTGAGGGATGTGGATGTGTTGCTGAAATCCAGAGGTACAACAGCTGTATCGCTCAGTGCAGTTGGATTTGTTATAATTTGAGAGGTCTGATGACTGCCTTACACATTCTGATTGAAGTAGTGCTGTTTGTAACATTGGGGGTAATATGAGTATTTATCTACACAGGACACATCAACATGTTGTGAAGTGTTTGCTTGGTTACTGTGTTACAATGTCATCTGAACCTGTATGGCTGTATGCGTGTATCTGATGAGTAATGTCTATGATCTCCTTGTCTAAAACCAGCAGTTTATGGACCACCCACCCAAAAAAGGGGAGGGGACGAGCAAGGTTAAAGCAAACAAATGGCTAAAAGCACACCCCAGAACAGGTGGGAAACTGAGCTGATCAGCATTGCTATGGAGGGAGGCACACCTGGGCAGCACTTTAGAAACCCACTGCTTTTTCTGCGATCCATCCTTGTGTCAGGCCTGATGATTTTTTCTGCCATCGTGGCAGTTTGTAAGTGGAATATCATTTGCTGGACTTCGCTTTGTGATCTTCACTGAATGCCTCTCTGTTAAGTATTCTATCAGCAGTCTAATCTTGGGGCAGACTTTGGTTAATCCTGGGAGTTCCTGGTGTCCTTAGCATTGTGGTATACAAGTAGCTGAGTAGCACAGTAAAGTCAGGTTAAACATGTCACAGTGAATTCTTTCTCAGTCTTACCCTGTCCCCATAACTTTAGAGCATCATTCTGGGAGCCAGGACTGATCTGTGCTGTCAGAACACCTCCAGGATTTCAGTCCAGTGACTCTGGTAGAAATAGCAAGTTCTTTCCCCCTTTCCCCAGCAGCCTTATTCTCTGGATAGCAAATTTTGTGTCATGTATTCCCACCAGAATTCTCAACTGCACCAGTGAGGCTTGGTCACAGAGCTCACCAAACGAAACAATTATGTTCAGGAAACAAATTGCATTGTTAGGCAGAGAAACATGTCCAATTGTTCTTATTTGAAACATCTAATGTGTGATGAGAAACATTACACTGAGCATTCTGTGGGAATCATAGTGCCTTTTTGTAGCAGTTGTTCAGACTTCTGTTTGCTGCCCTGCCTGTGTGCTCAAGCACCACAGCCTCAGGTGAGAAGAAGGGAGCACTGTCATGCGGTCAGCTTGGTTTGTGGTCTGCCTGCTGCTGCTTGTAATGAAGAAGCCTGCAATGCTGATACTCACACTAGCTCTCTTTTGCATAGTGTGAATATGTGAATATGCGTAATGCTCATGAGTTTGTGTGACTATTGGTTGGATGCATATGTGCTTGGTTATTTCAGTAAGGAGCTCTTAGCGCTGCTCACCAGTTTATAACATTGGACCTTTGTTCAGCTTAGGCTAATAAATAAAATCCTTCAACCCGTCCGTGGTAAGTCCAGCCATGATAAGCTGCAGTGGATCCCAATTGACTGTATCAGAAATGTATTTTATCTGTTCTTTGCTTGTTGAAAGGTCACGATGAATGTCATACTTTTTTAACGTTCTAGTTGCATTGTCTCTGTGCATCAATGAAGAGTCCAAGTATGGCTTTGTTCAAGCAACAGAAGGTGGAGGACGTTTACGAAATTGGGGAAGAACTGGGAAGGTAAGTCTGTACAGACACCACGTGGTTGTAAAAGCTGACACGGGGATACTGGCAGCGTTTTAAGATATTGACTTGATCAATGCACTGCATGGTAGTTCAAATCAATTGACAACAGAAACACATTCCTCTAAAGGAAGTGCACTTGGGCATTTATTGTTCTGTTTTGTTAAATGCGCTAACTTGCTAACTATTTTTCCTGTTTCCTTTCTTGCAACTAGGACAACAGAAGGTATGTTTGCATTTGTCTTTTGTGTATAGGTGTCATCTGTGTGTGCGCTTTAAACTGGGTTCACCTGTCTGCTCTGTGAATGAGCCAGGAAACAGGAAGCCACACCACCAAAGTCACAGATGCAGCCCTTTAGTTTGGCTTGCTGTGTTTTGAACTGTGCTGCACAGCCTCTGGTGGGTTCAGAGCACCGACAGAACGTGTTCAGGTCCTCCTGCAAAACACTGTGTATGCCTGAAAAGATTCACCAATTGGCATCTCAGCAGGACTGGTTAAGGCCTTTATACACCTTTTAATCTATAAAGAGTTATCTACAGATAGTAATTATAGATGCAGTTAATAGGATGTTGCCATGCTTAACTATGATCACCTGCTAAAACACAGTAGTGAATTTGTGGGCTGGATGACACGGGGCTTCTCCAGTAACTTACCAGCACACAGTGCTCTGAGTGGTTCCCATTCAGTGTTGAACCCTCCAATAATTTTAATATGCAAATTGCTAAATTAGGGCTATACTTGTTGGCTTCTTTCCCAACATCTGGCAGTTGGATTTGATAAATGACTCTGTATGTGCAATTACTCCTTTTCAAGGGCCCACAATTTAGTCACATTAAAACACTTCAGTTGATGCTATTTCCCTGCCAAATCTTTTTGTGGGGGATGTTTATTTATTTTTTTTTTTTCCATTCTATTCCATCCCAGGAAGAGCTCAGCTTTTAAATTTTCCATAGCTGCTTACTTTCAAATACTGACTAGTTCTGAGAATATCAGCCTGAAAGTGAAAATGTGGCAGAAGTGAGCAATCAAAAAATGCAGTTCATTTATGCTGTGTGTATAGGGTGTGCTTTTTTAATCTAGGAGGTACTATTATGTGCTGTAACAACCAAGTTAATGAAAACAGAGGCTGGAAGCTAAATAGTGTATTTTTACTTTGGTTGCTGAATTGGTTTTGGAAATCCAGTGCCTTTTGAGATGAGCCTCGCTCCCCTCTTTCAGGTGATGGCTGTAATGCTTCTTGTAGATGAGAAATCCAAGTCGACGTGCCTACTGAGGTTGGAAGGAAAAAACTGTTCCCTAAAGGAAAAGAACAAATTGTGACACCTCTCCTTCTTGTTATATAATGTCACGTGGTCTCTGCCGGCTTTATTTTCACTTTCAGATTTTGTGAAGAGCTCTACAGATCTCTTGTTACATGTATAGTGTTACGAGGTTATCATGCCTGTCTCTGAGCACTATCTACTGATGAGGGCCAGTGACAAGTGATGCTTTGCTTCGTTGGAAGTGAAATAATAGACTAGACAAGTTGTGATGGCTATACCACAAGAGCCTTTTCCAGTGCTGACTGATGCCCTTGGAGCCTGTAGGTGCTTCTTTTTATTACTTCAGTACAATTGCAACAAGCTGTTGGTACTGACAGGTATGGGAGTGTGAAAGGATTTGGTTGCTGTGATTCTAGCAACAAAAGTCACTTGCGAAGCAAAGAATTGTAAACCAAGTCTGTGAAGTGTCTGTCCTGTTTGTGTCTTCCTAACTGAGTTTGGGATTTCCTGAGGGCAGAACTCATCATTAATACAGGTTCCATGTTGGGTTCAACCAGAAGTTAAAAACCAGCACCTCGTCAGCGGAGCCAGACACTGTGTATCTGAAAGCCTTTCTACAGCAGTTAGGAAAGGGGGCTCCCAGTATGTACTGTAAATGCTTCTTTGCAAGACTTAAGCATGTTTGGTCTGGAGGTGAAATTGGATCTTTTTCTTGCATGGTGTAGCATTCAAGGTAGCTGCAGCAAAAGCTGTTTGGATCCAGCTGTGCAGCACCCTGCAAGCAGTGCATTTGCAGAGTCCTCAACCAGGACATTTTCATGATCATGCTGAGCTGGAGACAGTTCAAAGGATGCTGGAAATGTTGTTTCTTGTGCCAGGGCGCAGTGTGAGGGGAAAGTCTGCAGAAGCAGAGAGCAGGCTTTCCATAGCTGCAGCTGCGTGCTGTAACCAGCTGCCTTACTCCAGTGCTTCCGCAGTCTTTCAAATATTGATCTTAGGCTTATGGTTCTGTTGCCTAACTTCTCTGAAGTGTACCTACAGGGAACCAGAAATCAGGCATGTGGCATTAGACAAAAGAAGTTGCTAATGGGTCTTTGTAGTTCTGGCAGTGACACTTGGAAAACTTAGTGTGGCTTATACTGAAGGAGGGCAATACCTTATTATCGTATATATACATCAGAGGAGTGTTTAAAAAGTTCTCCGTTAGACTAGCTGGTCTGGAAGCCTTAGGAGAGTTAGAAAGCAATGGGGTACAAAGCTTTCAGTATCTGCAGAGGCATTAGAAGATTCTCCTCTTTTTTTCCTTCTTCCAAAAGGCAGTGGGTTTGAAGTTTGGGGGTACATTATTCAGAACTCTTAGGCATTTAATGCTGTCGCTCTTTGAAAGTATTAAGCCATGATTTCTGGCAAATTCAGTTTCTTTCTGTGTCTGAATTGGTAAAAAAATGGATATGTTGAAAATTATTTTGCACAGAATGTTCTCAAAATTCATCCCTCCCCAGATGTGATTCTGTGTTGCTAAATGCCACTTTTATTCAAGTAACAGGAAACAATGCCCTTCACCATTCATTTTAATTAACTTCCCTGTCAGAAACCTATTAATGCTGTATGAACGCTGTGAGGTGGATCCTGGCATAAACTGTTTGCAGAAATGTTGGTAGCAGATGACTCTAACTGCATATCTAAATGATGGAAACACTTCTTGAAAAATGCACAAAAGTGAAGGTGAGCTTAACTTCCTTAGTAATGTGCAGTAAGCCAAGTGACCCTTGGTTCTCTAGGCAAGGAAACAGGCAGGGAAAGGAGATCAAGAGTGGAAATTCTTCAGTCAAAGCCAAAGTGGGTCAAGAGGAAGGAAGAACTGGCCTGCCCATCTCATACTCCGTTTTCCAGGGGAGTGGCAGCAGCAGAACTCAGCAGCAGGCCTTCTAACAAAAAGTGTCTTTGCATCTGTTGTGATTTGGGTAGGTTGCTCTGTCTAGCTGGACAAAAGCAGCTCTTGGACAACTCTCAGGAGCCTTTTCCAGTTGGGCTGACAGACACTGCCAGGGGTGGTAGCACAAAGAGCGCCAGAAGCTCAGAGATGTGCAGCGTAACTCATAAAAGGTTGTACCATAGAGTCATCAATCTCAATGTGTCATCAGCTAGCCTGCAGAGAACCGCTGACATTTGTGCCTTCTGGGCAGTGTCACTGCTACGTGTCTGGGCTGAAGCGTGATGTGGGGCTGTCTGGTGCCTTTCATGGCAGTGCCCACTGGGAATTGTGTTCCTGCAGGGTGGTGCAGGGCTGGCACTGCTGTGCCCTGAGGGCGTCCTGCTCACCACACAGCTCAGCTCTCCACAGCCTCCAAGGATTAGATCAACAGAGAAACCCAACTAATATTCGGGTGAGGAAATCTGCATTATTGGGTGTAGGGAAGGGACTCTGCTTGTTTCTTGCTTGTCTCCATCGCTGGGAGCTACACTCACCTATACTCTCCCCAGCTTTTGTTAGGCTTTGCCAATGCTTTATGTAGAGGTGGGAGATCTTCTATGGATGGAAGATGTGTGGTGTGATGTGCTAATCTTTATAGCAGGTCAAAACCGAGTCTTTGAGTAAGCATGAGAAAGGGAAAAGGCATGTTGTTCACTTGGTAGTTTGGAATCCTCTCTGCTGGCAAATATACTTGGTTTGCTGCAGTTGCAGTGTGCTGGCCTACAAAGAAGGTGGCTGAGTAGCTCTTCAAGGTTGTAAGAGCTGTTCTTCTGACAAGAGAAAGAAGCAGGGCAGTCTGGAGTTGTGGAAGCTGAAGTGCTGGGGTGGCAGTTTTTTGTGAAGCTCTCTGCGTGAAGAGGCTGTAGACTGTCAAGTTGATGCCTGGTTGGTGCCAGAAGTGAGCTAACTAGGAGTGGATCTAGGCTTTACCTGCGGGAAATGATTTCACAGCAAATCTGTGATGATCTTCTGCACAGTGGGGTGATTAGTATTTCACCTTGAGGAGTTCTCTGCTGTAGATTTTTAAATATCGATTCCTACTTGTTTCTTTTCTGTTTGCTTAAATGGTAAAAATCCTTCCTCGTATTTCTGATCAGATATGTTATTGCAAACATAGTATTTTTCCTTCTGTGTATCTCTGTCTAATAAAGATTTTCTGTTCACTGAGATGCATGAAAAATGTACTTCTCACCGTTTGGAGAAAATGGCACACTCTTGTTTTTGGACAGTGATGAATGGCAAAACAAAGAAGTGTAGGCAGAAGAGTACCTTTCAGTGTTGGCAATACTGTATTAATAACTTAGACTGTTTCTGTCCTATCTGCCATTTTCTCAAATGCAGTCTCTAACAAAACTTCACTGTCTGGTTGCTCTCTTTCAAAATCATAGGTAAGCTGAATATATATTGTTTCATCTTCTGTATTTTATTCCCTGTGGAAATGTTGAGGTAAAACTGCTCAGTGTCCATCTCCCCTATTGCTTGTTGAGTTGGATCTAAGCTCCCAGGGACATGAGTTGTCCCTGAATATGTGTATTTTTAGCACTGTGGTTCCTGGGTCATTGGAATCAGTGGTTACTATAAGAAAAGCTATTCATAATACAGAAGAAAGCCCACGTTTCTGTGGCTATTTCTGTAGTGTTGCTTGGATTTATAAGTGTCTGGTGAGCAGTAGGAGAGAAGCAATTGTACTTCCTATCATGGATGTGTTAAATGAAGGAGAAATCTGGGGGGCTAGTAGTTACTCCTCTCAATTTTCCCTCCTCCCCTTGAATGATCCAATTTGGATTTACAGGCGTTTTGGATGTGGGGAGCTACAAGTCATCATTATAAGGGTTTGGCAGGGCAAGAGGGTTGGTACTTGTGGATCAACTGTAGTAGCTGATTTCTGTCACATGGATGAGCAAAAATTCATAAATTTTAATCTGTAATTAAATTTATAATTTGCAATTGATATAATAATGTATTATATATAATTGGATGCTTCAATTTTTTCATGGAAACATTCTTTCTGGCCACTTCTGAACAAGTACATTTTCTTTTCGGCTTCAACATGACACGGTTCCATGTTTTTTGGGGTATTTAAGTATATGAAACTTTAATTCATTCAGGTCTTCAAAGGGGGTTGCTGGATGTTCTTTTCTTCTTGAATAGAGTACTTCATTTCTTTATACAACTGCAATTTCAGCAATGAAAGTCATCTTGTACATAGCTGCTCTGCTAGAGAACAACAGAACAGGAGCATGCATCAGGATGGACTTCAGCTGAAGTTGTTTCCTTCTACATTTTAAACAGACTTGGAGGAAATCCCAGGTGATTCAGTTTAAATGGAAAAGGTAATGACAGTGATTTCTGTCGATTATTGTAGGCATAAACCAGCTCCCAGTTTCTCAGCCTCTGCTGACCTGGGGTGTGGTTAAGCTAAGCCAAATCATTAATCAGATGCGCTGTCATCTCTTGTGGTCCTCCATCTCCAGCCACAAGTTCCCTCCCTGCCCCCACACTCCTTGTGTGTGGAGGATCCCTGCAGCTTCCCTGTGGCAGGTGTAAATGTTTTTTCTTAAGAGGGCAGCAGATGTAACCTTCAACCAGCGGTAATAGGGCCTGACACATAATCACTGTTCTGACAGCGTAACTAACAAATATTTACCTAGCTAATGACAACAAAAAGCAGAGATAACTCAGGTATTCTTTGTAGGGGAGGAACTTGGAAATCCATGATAAAAAGCCATGTCATCCAGCTTGATGGACTCCCCCTGGCAAACAGCAGGGTGTAATTACAGGTAGGAAATTCACCCTTCACGCACATCACAAAGCGTCTTCATACCAGGGATTTTATTTCCTGTCTATAGAAATTATACAGTATTGGGCTTTCTCAGACATAGACTTCAATTCTTCTTGGATTCATTTGTACTTTGAATGAGTTCTCTAATTTTTTTTAATAAACTCGGATTATTTTTTTCCTGTAGTATATGCAGAGCAAGAATTCACTTTCAATGCAAAAGTAACTTTAATTATTGAGCATTAACCAGCACCTATTACTATTTCTTTGTCACATTCTTGTTTCAACAGAGGAATCAATATATGTTTTAGTATCTGATACTTGAGCACAGTAACTATCATTGTCGTCAGCCATCTGATAGTCATTATTTTTGGATTCTTTATTCCTTCCAGCAAAGTGATCTTAGGGTGTTTTTTTTTTTCCTTTTTCAGCAGATTTCATTGCTAGTTTTCAATGCTTTTTCAATCATTTCCAGAATCTTTTATTTCTTACACAAAGTGCAGAGAAAAATGGTTTTGTTTTGTAATTGGAGTAATAACTCCCAGTCTCTGAGTTTTGTGGGTCCATAATCCTCGCACAGAAAGAACTGCCATTGGTGTATCTGTTTCCTATGTAGGGAGTGCTGACTTATTAAATTACATAGCTTTTTTGCTGCCCTACTGCTGGAGGAGGTTCTGTTTATTTCGTATAGTTGAGACTAAAACAGATAAGGAATGATTTCCATCCCTTACGTACATAGGGAAGGGGGAAAATTGCTTAACCATTAAATCAAAATATCGGTCCCCTCTTAAAATCTGTTATTCCCAGATATTTTATGTCCAGACCACACTTAACTAGATGTGGACCTTTAAGTGCTAAGAGTACAATGTGCTAACCTTCTGCATGCCTGTTATGTATGCACTGGTGTTGCTCCACATAGCAGAAGGAACAGCTTATCAAATCTGCTATTCCTGCTGAGCATGAGTCAGCTTTGACCTTCCCTGGGTCTCTGGACTCTGTTTGTTACCACTCTGAGAGTTGATATTCAATCTGAGACCTTCATGTGTTAAGTGGGAAGTTTTTCTATCGTGCGCATTTTATTCTTCAGCGTCAGATTAAAGAGATGCTTGCCAGGCTGGCAGGAACTTCCGATGCAGATTCTGCTTTTCCAACCTCAGGGCTGATAAGGGTCACATTGCTTGTCACTGCGTGATGGGGAAATTTCCAAAAAATCATTTAACAGCTTCAGAAGATGCTGGTGATGAGTCAGGAGGTGGCACAGTCTCTTGTGATTTGGGGTTAATGACCCAAAATGGCATCTAAGGCATTAATTGGCTGTAATTCAGATAATGTTATTTAACTGGTTGTTGATATTATATATGTTAATTGATAATATGGTACTTCATTAGCTGTTAAGCCAGTAATAAGTCATTGTTCAGGAACATGAGATTTATTAAATAGTGTTTTGAATTCAAATGGATGCTTTCTGCCATGTTTACTCTAATAGAGTGTATCCTTCTGGCCAAGTCCAGGTTCCTCCACTGTTCTGATGCTTTTCTGGCAGTAAGCACGTTGTCTTTTGCCCAGGATACGTTGGTAACAATTGTCTGAGCTATCATGTGATGTGGATGAAGGGTGCTGGTGACGTTATCCAACACAGCATATGTTCAAAGGTGCTCAGCACTTTCCTGCTGGGAGCATTGAAACCTGCCCGGTAAAGTCACTGTGTTCTGGGGTGTTACACACAAACCGCTGTGCTTAGAAGGCACCCTGGTACTGCCCAGGCACGAAATGGACTTGAAGTGATGTTAGTCATTTCTCATATCGTAATATTTGTATTCCTACCTGGCTCATAGGGCTGTGGTAAGAGCTAGTGATAACATCTGAGGTCTTGTGCGACAGGTCTAAGACGGAGCTGTAGAGTTATTATGGGTAGGATTTACTTGCAAATCTTCCACGCGTTGAACCATTTATCTAATTTTAGTAGCCAAAATTCCTAGTAAGTGCTCTTTTGAATGGTTGAGAGAATTCTGGCACCATCTGGCATCTGCTGCAGTGCAGCTTCTCTGGAGTTCTAGAGGAGGTAGCCACATTGTTTGCATTTTAAAATAAGTAAATAAAACACTTTATTTGCAGCTCAAACACAGAAAGCACAGTGACATCTGTGACAGCTGTCAGCAGGCTATGAAACAGATCCATGTTTTGGGTTCTTCTAGAATTTTCTTCCATAAAGTCCTGGGGAAACAAGAAGATGCTTTTCCTTCAGTCACCTTGCTCTGCTTGGATTTCTACTGTAATTTCTTCCTAAATGCTGTCCTGTTGGACATAATACGTGCTCACTAAATAGATTAAATTTCTGCCATTCCAAATACTGGTTTAGATGAGATAATAATAAAGGCTTTATAAAATAAAGCACACTAAAAATTGTTATGGGCCATTTACAGAAGGCTCCTGGTTCTCTGTGGCTGTAATCTCAGGCCTCCTACTGAAAGCTTCCAGTGAAGTGCTTCTGTGCATATACTTTGTGACCCTTGCACGGCCTTCGGTTGGGCTGTTTCCTGAGAGCTCCAGATGTGAATGGCCTGTAGGAGTCACCAACAAATTTCTGTCCTCTTTGCTAAGAAGAGCATGCCAGTGCAGCGACAGCTCACAGAATTTGGCTCTGAAGTGTAAGGAAAGACGGAGGAGAAAATTCAGCTTGATGTTATGCAGTCGATTAATTGCTCTAATGGTTTAAATTTGGAGGGAGTCTGCTTTAAAGGCTTGTGGTTTTTAAGAAGCACCGAAGGGCTTTGATTTGGAAATTCACAAAAATGTAACTGTGAAATTATAAAATGATTAGAACCTATTTTTCCAAGGGGGAAAAAAGAAGTGTGAAAATAAATGGAGATTATTGAGGTGCAGAATTTCAAAGCATGGAATTGATGAGGTGCTTACGTAAGGTGAAACTGACTTGGCTCATGACGTACACTGGAAAGCAATGGATTGTTGTTGGCTGTTGCTGTCAGTAAACGTAAATACTTCTCAGGGGTAAAGATATCACATTGCCTCATAGCTCAGAGAATGTGCAGTGCTGGGTAAGGTGTCACTTTTTTTTTTCTTGCTGTCAAGGGACCAAATGTAATTTATCATCCCATTAGGACAAGAGAGCCAGCAACTGGCAAACTTCACAAAGCGTAGTAAACCTAAAATTAGATCTCCAGGCTGTGTTTTGGCTTCCTGCGTGCAGTCACATATCTGAATGATGTCATTTGTCCTTGTTTGGGACAGGGCTTCTAATAGCAGATAAACCCTGCTAGCCCTGCGTTCCTACAGCTGAATGTCTTAAATATGAAGGCACAAGTACAAATAGATGTTTTGTGTGCTTTTATTCAAACTAGAAACACCATATTGGCTCATGAAAGTTCTGCTTTTGTTCGTCTCACTCACAACTCTGAAGTTCTGTGGTGTGTCATTTGCCACACTAACATTGTTCTGCATTGCAATCAGGCTTTCAGTTCTCCATGGCTTGGAAACTTGCAATGTAGGAAGTTTCCTTTGAGGCCCTTTGTCAGGAATGTAATTGTCCTGTTAAAATCAGCTGGCTGGCATACCAACCACAGTTAATTTACCTCTGCTTAAATCCTGAGAGTAGTGTGCATCTGAGCAAGAACTGAAGCAGGTTAGGGAGGTTGGTGTAACTTTGCTAAAACATGAACAACTGCAGCAAAAAAACACGTGAGGAAGGAGGAGGAGACTGGAAAACCATCTCAATTTCCCATAAAGGCATTTGTTTGTGTCCACGGCATTTTAAGAGACTTTTCCATCAGGTGCAGTGATACCAAATGTGTTGATGTCAGTATTGCCATGCTCACACTGCTGTAGCCTGTGTGCTTTAGTTGGCGATGTTCTGTTTTTCTCAAACAGAAAGAGGAAGCTTTTCACCTTTCTGACCTGCTGTAGTTCAAAACCAACATCAAAATAGAGTAATAGATATTTATGGCAGCAGGTAAGTAAAAAAAATAAAAATAAATTCTGTGTGGAAAAATATTGTTATGTTTTTTTCTCTGTGCAATAGACTATGGGTAGCATTCTTCCAACAGTGTGAGCACACATTGCTGGCATTGCTGAGCTCGAATGGCCATTCAATGAGAACACCTCAAGTGAATGCCTCTCAGACTGGAAACCAAATGAGTTCTCACTAAAGGCTCTGTTGCTGAGCTGAGTTTGCAGGTCCTCTACGAGAAGGAGGGTTGAACTGTCTCATGGTCATGGTGGTCTGTGTGCATGTAGGCTTGCAGGTAAGAGGTTGAGGTGCTGCGTTTTAGTTTCCATCCGGTAGTGTGTTTTTGTGCAGGAACACCTACTGAAAACAAATGTGGTTATAATTGCAATTCTGATGAT
>PPHD01014035.1:0-11292 GCA_002909625.1 Bambusicola thoracicus
AAAAAAAAGGTAGAAAATCACCACACTGATAAGGTTCTGCTTTAAAAATGAGACCTCATATGCCAACTTTCAACAGAGAGTGATTTCCTAAAGTCAAGTCATAAACCCTAAAACAGGGATTTCATAGAGACACTATAATTTATAATACTTCTGCAGTTTTCAATTATTCAGATGCTCATGGCCCAACAAATTGAATAATGAATGGAGTAATGAATTGAACCCTGACAAGATGATAACAGAAAATATTATGAGTAGTCAATACACAGCTAAACCCACTTACAGAAAGATCCCTCAAAGAAATAACTTGTTTGAAGGGCACATTTTCTCCTAAAATCCAAAACACTTGCAGAAAAAATGTATGTAGGAGTTGCCATTAACAAATAACCGCTAACAGCATAAACCTGCAGAACAGTATATTTCTAGTGACTGAACTGTGAATCATAATCATAAATAGGCCAGTTATATTTTCTGTGGATGTAGGTTATGCATTTCATTATTGCTTTTTTTTTTTTTTTTCTCCCTCCTTCTAATGCCTCAGAGGGAGAAAAAGAATGGCCATATAAATTCTTAAACACTTTAGCTTCAGGCTTAGCCTTGTAGGTGTGATGATATTCCACAGATGCTAAAGCACACGGATCTTAATAGTATTTACTACATTTGCATCAACACTGCAAGCCAGAAACATAAATAATGAAATGATAAATACACTGTTCGAAACTAGTGAGAGGTACTGCATGGTTGTCTCTCCCAGCTAGTATTTAAAGAAGTGAAGACAGTCAGCAAATGCTGTGTTAAAAAATAAAATTAAAAAAAAAATAGATTAAAATAAAATGTTCTTCCACATCAGCAAAGAGAAAGGTAACCAATCGTACATACTGAAACTTTGAGACGTTAAACCACTGCTTTGAAATGGAGGTAGACAGCACTGCCTTTAAAAAACTGGCCCTGAGCTTTCAGCCAAAGTCAAAAAGAGTGTCTATGGAAGTATGAATCATACTGGGCTAACTATGTGAGCAGAGGAAAAGTCCTCACCCTGTTGGAGCAGTTCTGAACCCAAAGCCAGTTTTCTGTGGCACACTGTGCTGGAACCCAAGACTGGTCCTCAGTGCTAGACCCATGCTTACTGGGTTCACGCTAAAGACCCAGATAGCTGTAAATGCTGCAGAGCTCAAGACCATGTGCGAACTACACTTTTGCACTTCCTATTTCTTTTCAGAGCTGTAAACTGGACAGTTTCAGAAGACACCTGGCCTTAATTATATATGGGATTTCCCAATAGATGGGACCAAATTGAGAAGTTGGTACATTTTTGTAAATTTATGAGTATTCTTGGGCAGAGTGGATTTCTCTCACTCCTTCCTTGCACTTAGTAACTCTCCTATGTGTGACTGTTGGGAAGGAAGTGTGCTTATTTCAGTGAAGCAGTGACAGAAACTGCACAGTTCAGCTTTCAGCAGCATCTCTGGGTGCTCAGGGTCAGTTTCAGATGGCTTCAGCACAGGAACAAATGAAGGACAGGCTTTTCTGTGAAGACACAGCACCTTCTACTCATGGAAATGATCAGGATTAGCACATTCTTCTTATCTGACGCATCCAGCATGCAGTGACAGCTTATCAAATAGCTACATCAACTGGTGAAACAGATCTGACCTTCAAGACAGTTGGCACAGCTCTTACCATAGGCAGTTTCTAGTTCATTGCCCTTCCAGAAGCTCCTATCCCCTTATGTTTCTGTTTGTATGAACAGAACTCTAGACGGAGTTCTCCATTAAACTCCATGATCTGAGTTAGAGTATACAGTGCATACAAGACCTCACACTGTCTCTTATGAATTAAGAGGAATGTGATAATCTCTCAATGATGTGAAGACCTGTTCTCATGGCATGGAGAAACTTGAGTCTCTGCTGTAATACTGTAAATCCATAATTAACGACATAGAAGAAATAAATAAATAGAAGTATCTAAATTATGTGTATGACACTTCTTTGTTGATTTCCCTTCATAATGGAAAGAAAACAAGCATATCTAGAAGTCTG
Source organism: Bambusicola thoracicus (assembly GCA_002909625.1). Lineage (NCBI taxonomy): Eukaryota > Metazoa > Chordata > Aves > Galliformes > Phasianidae > Bambusicola > Bambusicola thoracicus. The sequence goes on from PPHD01014035.1 coordinate 2,037, forward strand.
GGTAGCATGGAAGCTACTAGCATTGAGAAGACAAGTGTTTCTTAATAGCAAAATGGTTTGAAAATAAGATGTTCCACTTGAATGACTACAGTTACACTTAAAAATTACTTTTGTTTATATTTCAGCACTTTCAGTACCCTGCAGGTAGTCAGTGACCTCCAATTTTATTCTTCATAAAAATGTTTTTTTTTAATTGTTTTTCTTTAAATCAGGTCTGCCACTGTTCTCTTTCCATGAGCATTTTTTCTAATATTTAATACTTCAGTTGTGTTGGTATGTTGCTTTTGTTATGAAATATAATATTCCGCTGTTAAAACCATGGTCTAACACATTTGTCTTAAAGCACATTATCTCAGCCAGAATAATGATTTATTCTGTCACCTTATCTCATTCTAAATAGCTCCTGTGAAGCCAATGGAATGGTTTACTTCCTTTGGCAAGATGTAGTGTAGCACATGACTATGATTCTTCACCAAAGAAAGAAACATTTGAAAAATGAAAATCTATTATTGCTATCAGGCATGAGCTCACCTACTAGTGAGGGCAGTGGGAGATGTTGCAGAGAAAGCCTATAACTATTTTTATACCGATTGAAGCTGGGTTCACCCTCACTCCAGTGGATGCCAGAAGAGCAATGCTCAGCGCAGACCCAAAGGCAGCAAAGAGAAGCTCATAGGATTCTTTCAAGTATACTGTGTGTAGCTGAACTGTCTCAGTTTCAGCTGGGATGGAACATTTTCTTCAGACACTGAACACAATCTGAAACTACATGATGTAGGGACTCTAACAGAAGAGTTAAAGCCATTTAAAGGGACATAGCATACATCAGCCAGAGAAAAATCACCTAAAATATGTATTCCTGAAGCACTAACACTGCTCAAACTTTTTTCCCTTAAGGTATTTTCTTCCTCTGGGGCCTCTGTTTGATACTCTCCTTCAAGATTTTTTGACAGCTTTTCTCACACAGGACTCATAACAGGAAAAATAGCTGTATCTTTGTCGCTACATTATATTTCTCATCCTTTGTCGGGTATCTTTCTAAGAAATTTACTTCCTTTATGAAAATCAGGCAGCTGGTGTGGATGCTAAAGAGCCCTGGGCAAGGCTGTTGTCTTTACTTGTTTGATCTAGGGAGCCTGTATTATCTGAGTCCTGTTGAATAATTTGGGTTAGACAAGACTCAACATTTTAATATAAATGGTCACTTGTCTCTATGTCTTATTTTTCTCGCTAACAGTGACAGACTTAGTGCTAAAATAGAGGTAATATTTAAATTCTACCAAGACTGGTGTTTTAATATTCCCTCAATGTGTCAGGCTCTCCAGATGAAAGATGTCACATCATTATGAAGCCAATATTATGCAATAGCTTCAGTTAGTTCTGTAATTTAGATCTTAATCACATAAACTTATCTCCCCCTACTCTTACCACTAGCACAGCTTGCTGCTGGTGTTTGAAGCTTAGTCCTGATTAGGCAGGATCAGAGCAGTTTGGTGGTCCTCATGTCTCTACACACCACAGAGCAACACATAGACAAGTAGTTCATACTGAGGCTAATATGGATTATCTGAGCAAATCCATTGCTTAGTACAGGGATAGCTTCTAATTTACACACTGCTATTTTAAAAGCTCAAAACAGCAGCTTTCTGGAAACTGTAGTCTTATCCAGCAGTTCCATCTTCTCTAAGACCTAACAATTAGATGACTACTACTGCAAATCAGTCTGGGTCCCAGCCTCTGCCGAATTCCAGCTATGTGAATTACGTTACCCGCTCAAAATCATTGCTCAAGTGACTTTTATGAGCTATCTGAGGTAGATGCAGTGCCTCACTCATCCCCATGATGTTGTACCACAGGCCTGTGGGCACTGTCAGACAGCCGTTGCGTTCACCTGCAGTGCTGCAATAAATTCACTTAAAAAGTATTGAAATTGCTTTGTTGTTGCTAGTGGGTTTTTTTTTTTTTAAGTATAAGTACTGTGAGTGCTTTTAAACAGATATTTTTGGATGCATACAGTCCTAATATGATTAAGCATGCCAATGGAAGGATTTTACCTCATGAGTATCTAACAATCTGATACATGTCATTTATCACAAAGTTGAAGATTTTCTGTAGGAACCTCTTTTTTCTAGTATCAACACATCCCTGGAAAAAGCTATTACTTACATAGCAGACTTCAAAAAATGAAGTACATATGAAAAGCCAGCATTTAAAATTGCGAGAATAGTTATAAATGTTATTGCCTTTCTAATTGTTACAGAAAAATGAAATGCTAAATCATGTTTCATTAAAGCATAGCTTCTGTGAGGGAAGCTCTTCTATATGACTGGATCGTGTTTCATTTTACCAACTCTGAAAACACTGGAGTTAAATATAAAATAGGAAACTTGCTTTTTTCTTCTTTTTTTTTTTTTAAATCATGCTTCACCATTATATTTTCTAGTACAGTTAAAACTGCACCACTTCAAAGACTAATGTACAAAACAGTTTTATCTAATGTGCTAAGAACAGATCGATGAACACTTTTGACTTATGGAATGTACTGACTTGATCTATTGAACAGACAGCTCTACTTGGTGATTTTGAATGGATTTCTTTATTTCTGGATACAGAAATCTATTAAACACATTCAGAAAAGTCTTTAAGAATGTGTACACAAAAATTTAAAAGTGTATATAGTCCTGCTGGACTCAATGGAAGTCATGTTTAAAGATCTGCACCTGTGAGTGTTTTGCTGGATGAAGGCCATATGAAACATTGACATGGATTAAAGCACAAGCATCTATAAAAATATATATCTAAATCAAAACTATAACACCATCCTAATTGCACTTAGATCCTCATGTGCTTAGAAAATCCCTATGCAGTGAATGCATATCTGGCACACAGCAGTAGATTGTCCAAGATTAGGTGTACTAAGTACCTATGGATCTGACACTAAAGTCCAGTCTGGAAGGGTAAATCATAATGAGTACATGCAGTATATTCCAACATTAAGGAAGGCATCTTTATAAAATAATGAGATGTTGTACTCAAAATAGAATTTCTCATTTGTGGAACTACTTATGCTGAGATTCTGAGTGGGAAGGGGGGGGAATGTTCCCCAAACTGTTTCTTACTGGATCCATGTGAGACAGAGTCACTGCAGTGCTAATTCCTGTACCATAAGCCCAGTCCTTGCCATAAAGAGCTTGTTGCTTTAGTTGGCTAGACAAACAAGTGGTAAGAATAGAAGCAGAGGCACAGAGAGATCAGCAGACTTGCTGGAGATCTCAGAGCAGCCCAGAGCCATAGACATGGTTCCAACTTGCCCAGCATGTAGAGGAAAACAAATCCAGCAGGCCACAAATGATAGCTCTGCCTGGGCTGTGTTGGATCACATATTAGTTCTAGTACCAGAGATCAAAGAGAAAACCAAGAGTTCCCAGCCTTGCTGTATGCTGTACCAACAGCCTGACAATCAAGGTATCCCAGCTTTCCTCACAAACTTTCCTAAGTAATAGAGCCATATGATTCTTAATCGCAGTGTAGTAAACTATACTTCCTTCTTTTTTTTTCTTTTTTCCTCTAAAAAGTCCTTTAGGATTTCATGAAGGAATGTAACTATACAAGCAACTGAGCAACAGTGTAGACTGATCTCAAGCTGTTCAGAGATGGAGTCATATGTCTCACAGCAGTCTTCACAGTGGAATGATGATAGGCACACTCATTTTACAGATGGGTATGCAGACGGGAGCTTTCTGGGGCCAGATCCTGAGGAAGCTAAGGCTGTTCACCACTTTCAAGGATGTAGAATCACAGCTACAGCAATTTATTGGTGTTGCAGCAGAGCCCAGGCCAGTCTGCAGGAGTTCCTGCCACCTGCTCTAAACCAAACTTGCATAGAAAAAAACCTGTTTGCAACTGAACATTGTACACAGGTTGAGACATTTGCATGTAACTGAGTAATAAAATATTAAGATAACATCCAGGCTTTATCTATAATGATTATACTTCCAATTTTATTTCTTTTTGTCTCCCAGGTAGAATGCTGAGACAAAATACTCTCTCTTGAGACCCAGAAGTGACTCTCTGGCATGGCAAGCAGCTGTATTGTGTTTTTCACCAGTCATTTCACCCACCCATGACAGACAAGACCTTGTCTATTCATGGAGATTGAGTCTAGTGCTAAAGGACTCTAGGTAGTATTGGGCAGACCATGGAGATTTTAGCAGGGCTTTATCTATAAATGCTTAATGTCCTCCTTTACTGCTCTCCTAGGACATCAAGCTTTGGGAGAAGTCAATACAACTCAATGCCCACATATGCTTGCACATTTGAGGTGTGTTTAACATGTATACACAAGTCCCTGGGATTTTTTGATACTAAAATACACAAGAAAGGTGGGGAGAGAAAGCAGAAAAACTCTCTCTGCTCATTAGTGTAAACCTAGTTCTTGGCACATTATGGAAAATTAGTAGCTTTTAAGAAAGGGCTTTTAATTGCTTAATCTAAGTAATGTGGACAATGGCATACGTGTTTTATTTTAGGGTCTATCTAGCCCACTCAGAAAATGTAATGGACCTAATTTTCATTTAGTATAGGTCTGTGCAGTTCCTAAAACATCTAAATGGCTATTAATTTAATCAGGTAATTTAACTATAGCTCTAGAAAAGGCCACCAGCTAGTTGTCACGCAATGATTATGAGGATGACATTTCTATCCCATGATGCCAGAGGCAGACTTTGATACATCATTTTCTTTTTGAAGGTTAAACTCAGATAACCTGCCTTTGGCATTTAATTAGCTACATATTAAACACTCTTTTAATAATAAAATGATTAAAAATTTTATTGCTTCTCAAATGAGGCCCTTTTAGATAGATTTAATGACTTGGTTAGAGCACTGTAGTTTGTGAACCAAACCTTAGTTAGACCAGTATATAGTATAATGATATGCTTTACAGCTTGCAAAATCTGTATTTTATTCAAATGACTGCCATAATCATTTTGGGTAAAACTTATAATGCATTCTTCTGTATTTTTAAGTCTAACTGTTAAATGTCATTGGAAAGTAACTGAGAACCACCTGATTTCAAAGATTTAGAGAAATGATCAAATTCAGACATAGTAACACTAAGCTGCAGTACAATTAACATACTGTATTTTATACAGAAATTGTTTATCCTTTAAAAAAATTAGTTCTTCACAGTTTAAATTCTGTTAAAAAAAACACAAACCCTCATGTTCGTTTAGCAATGATAATAAAACATGGACAGGCTAACAATCTCCACTCTTTATTTGGTATAAAAATGTTAGAGATTTAATGAAAACTGACAGAAAAAAGATAATATTTTCCCCATTCTTGCATGGTAATAACAGTATAACAGTGTCATGACTACAAAATAGCTCTTAATTCCATGGGCTATGCCATCAGAGCAACTATCACAATAAGGCAAAGTAAATACATGTCATTTAAATATATATACGTATATAATGTATATATATACATATATTTCTCTATATGCTTAAAACAAACAAGTACATACATATCATCTAAGGATTAGCATAATTCTTAAAAGCTCAATTTTTTTCAGCCATGAATTTGGTGCACCAAAATCCCATCACCTTCACAGCCAGAACTAGATAACTTCCTTGCAGGGAGTTAGTGGCAGCAAAGCAAAATGGAGGAATCAACCTACATTCCAGTCCCCTTAAAAATGGACCCTTAGGGAAGAAGTACATTGTCAGGACAGCTGGATAAATGGAAAAGATCATCTCCAAGTCTGGAGACACGCGCTTTACACAACCTTAGTGATGACATATTAAAAAGATGGAGCTTTCAAAAACTCTACTTTTACAGGCAGAAAGGACAGACTATTTTCTTTGCCAAGATATGTTTGATAAAGGAAAAAGGGAGACAGTCAGAACTACGGATATGACCTTTTAATTTTGAAACTGCCTTAGTCCCTGTCCAGATATAAATTAGGACCATCTAGAAGTAGCTCTGCTTATTGAAGCACACTGTAGGGAGTAGAAGTCCAGTGCTCTCTGTTCTTCTCATGTCTCCTGTGTCAGGGTAGGAACACAGCAGTAAAATGTGCACCCATGTTCTCCTCACCACTGACATCCACACAATTTTACATCTTGAAGTTGAAGCCACATACTTAAAAAGTTATGACAGGTGGTTGCATCAGGTCTGTGAGCACATCAGTGGGCTCAAAGTGCCCCAGATAGCCTCTCAATGGAGAGGTTATCTGCTGTTGTGGTATGTTGGTGTGGCCTCTTCTTGATCTTGTAACTACAGGCTTATCTGGCCGGTTGGCTTTTGAAGGGCGAATATAACCCTGCAAGTAGTCTGGGCAACCTGGCTTCTTCTATCTGTTGAGATTTTCTGCAGCATTAGTATGTATGGATGTTCCTAACATGTTATTTCTCAACTTCTTAGGCCACACCTCATTTCAATTAATTAAGACTTCTTCATGCCTCATTATACGTTACAGCGAAAGGGGAAAATGTTGCTTTACATCTCATTTGGTGCATGCAGCACCGAGCCTATGAGATGAGACAAAACTTCAGAAGTACTGCCCAGATATAGTACCACACAGTATATTTGTATTTTGGAGCCTCAGTAAAAGCCTTATCAAAGAGAGCCATCACAGAATGGTTTCTAGAAGAAATTGCAGAAGATGCAACAAGAGAAAAAGACAAGATTACCTATTCTTTGGAAGATTATATTATCTGGGCAAATCAGGAGTATGCAAAATACTATTTTTGCAGTATGCCTCCATTTTATAAAATATCTGTTAATCAACATGGAAACCATAACATGTATGGTTTTGGCTTAAACCATACCATGTCCCAAGAACTGAAGGTTTTGGAGGCTACTTCTCATAGACAAGGGACAGGTTACTTGAGGAGGTGATTTATACCAGAGTGATGATACTCACACTACTGTCTTCAGAGTTACCTTTTGCAAGGGATGTGGGGAAAAAAAGATCTTTCCAAGTTTGTTCTTAAGCATGTATAGATTTCAACAGAACTCTAAAAGAAAGTCAGCTGGAAAGAAGACAGGCCAAGAATTTTGCTGAGAACCAGACAAGCATGTCAGAACAAAAAAAGTCAGTCCTTTTAGACTTTTATTTAGGAGCATCTTTTTTAAGAATGCCTTCCATCCTGGTTAGCCTTTCCATGGTTGCTTTTGTTATCTTTTTTCTTTTACTTGAAAGATGAATCTTTCCTTTCAAACCACCTGATTTTGCAAGCTATTCCTCTGCTCCAAAGTAACAATAAAGCAAGCAGCAAATTTGTCTTGAAATGCAAATGCCCTCTTCCAGTCATGCATATGCCTGTTCTGGGAGCATGCCCACCCTCTGCAAAAATTCATAGCTATACCAGCTTTCATATTCTCATTTTTCTTTGTGAATAATGACTACCTCTTTTCTTATGTTACACTTCTTTGCTCAGCTATTCAGTTTCTGCTTTTCCACAGGGGAAAAAGCTACAATCTTAATATCACAGGATGATATTGCAGTATATTATTTTATTACATCTCTATGGTGCAGGTGAACTACTGAATGAAGAGTTTGGACAACACCTTCTCTGCTTTTACTCCTGTTTTTTGAGTATGCCGACAGCTTGTAGCTGATTTCACTTCTCAAAATCTATGAAGGGGATTCCTAGTGTGCTGGATTCTATGGATAAGTACTAAATCTGTACTCAAACACAGATTGCTGGTACTTTTGTTTCTCTTATGGTGTCCATGTTAGCACAGGACTGAATAGACCTAGAAAGCACAAGTTCGAACAGGTCCTCCACAAATGCCACCAAGCAGGTACTTGGGTAAAAGCCTCACTTTTGGAAAAACAGTTTGAAAACTCTACAACCTTCAGTGATGCTTACATTTCACCTAATTCATTCAAATATATCAGTTATAGTTAACTCCAGCCGGGCTAAATGTACTGTAAGGGTCCTGTGTTAATGGCTCGGCTATGGCAGTTGCTCTTTACAATGAAAGAGAGCCTTTCCCTTTCTCCCAGGCATGAGTTCCTGCACTCCCTGATACCTCACCAAGACAGTCCATCACACACACAGAGAACTAATTTGGCAAGAATTAAGCTTTCTGGTTGCATAGGAAGCTGACTAGGAATCAGAATATTGCTAGAGGTGGCTTAAGGGAACAACACCGTGCCTGGGAAAGGACAGTTTCCTCCGACAATAGTGAGCCTTTTGATATTGCCTTGAATACGAATGGAAAAAAAAGCTCTTCAGCACTCTTTCCATGTAAAATGAAAGCCAGTTTTAATCAGTTTTACTTTGCTGAGAAAAGAAAGTGATTCAGCTTTGTCTATATCAAAGGCTAATCACTAGCCAAACACCTAGTTATCTAAAACCATGGCATCCTACAGGAGATCCTGGATATCACGAGTAGTATGATTTGGACCTGCATTTGATAATTGTGATCCAAGACACCTACAGAGAAGCATGAAGTGGAGCTGGAAACAAATCACACTGCAAGCAGAAACCATAGAAATTTCAGATATTCAAAAACACATTCCCAACTAATATTAAAAAAAAAATAACAAAGATCTATATGTAATGTTTTGAGCTCAGACCATGAAAATAACTATTAGCAAAAGAAAGGACATTTATAGCACTGTGCTAGTAATGGTTACAGATATAACACTTCAAAATAAAAGAATGAAAGATGAGATGGTCCAGAAAAAAGCTTGATGCACATTTTCCTGGGGTGACTGGAATCTTTCTGTTGACTTCAGTGATCTTCCAGTTAGGAGTCAAGTCATTGAATTCAACAGGTAGCTTGGTGCCTATGTGACTGGAAATAAAAAACTGTGATTAGACTAGAACACCACGTGTTGAACTTCAGGCTTTCAACAAGCATTTTGTATGTAATATTTTTAATTAGAACATTCAGTGTAGTCCAGGAATATACTGAAATCTGAGCAGAAGATTTTTGTATGACAAAGATACATGTGGTTTGACTAATAAATGTGTGAGATACTTCTTAACAGTAAATACTTCTTTGTTAAAAAAAATTGAAGTTATTCTATAAATTCAGCTTTACCTTTTGTTATCTGAAATATATGAAAGGAACTCAACAAAAAACTAATGTTGAACATGCGGTATAGAACATGCAGTTCTATATTTCAGTATTCCTTAGGTCTGAATCTAATAATGAGTTCTAGTGGCTTCCGATTTCTGGGCTTTTCCATGTACGTTTTGGCATTTTGTTATATAACTTTTTTTTTTTTTTTTTT
>PPHD01014036.1:0-16957 GCA_002909625.1 Bambusicola thoracicus
GGGCTGCCCAGAGAGGTGGTGGAGTCACCGACCCTGGTGGTGTTCAAAGAACGTTTGGATGTTGTGTTGAGGGACGTGGTTTAGCGAGAACCATTGGTGATGGCAGAATGGTTGGACTGGATGATCCTGTGGGTCTTTTCCAACCTTAGCGATTCTATGATTCTAAGAGAGACATGGACGTACTGGAAAGAGTTCAGCTAAGGCCAAGCTGATGGAGGGACCAAAGCACTTCTCTTGCAAGGAGAAGCTGAGAGAGCTGGGACTGTAAAGTCCGGAGAAGAGGATGCCCAGAGGGGATCTCATCAATGCCTATGAATACTTGAAGTGAGGGTGTAATGAAGATGAAACCAGTCCAGGGGTGCCCAGTCCCAGAACAAGAGGCAAAGGGCACAAAGTGGAACACAAGAGTTTCTGTCTGAACATCAAGAAGCACTTCTTTACTGTGGAGGTACTGGAACACTGGCACAGGCTGGTCAGAGAGGTTGTGAAGTCTCCTCCTTGGAGATCTTCAAAAGCCACCTGAATATGCTCTGCATGTCCCTGCTTGAGCAGAGGGCTGAAAGAGTTGGACCCAGAGGTCCCTGGCAACCTCATCTATTACATGATTTTGTGATTCAGTGCTGTTGTCAATGTTCAAATTTGTTCCTGAATAACTCCTCAGTATTCTTTGCTATCTGAATTAACATGTAGGAACTACATGTGGGAACTACGCAACATTCTCTCATGTTAAAATTACTGTTTTGAAAGGAATTCCATCTGACAAAAGCATCACAATGTAGTCTCATGTTTCTTCCACTGCTTGCAAACAATCTCTATCCATACTTCCACCAACACAAAGAAAGCAAAATTTGGATTCATCTTTCCATGACAAACTCATAAGAGAACGCTGCAAAGTTGTAAATAATGAGGACAACTTCCTGGGCAAGAGAGGAAAATGAGGAGGAAAAAATGAAGGAAAACCTCTGAGCACAGTAACAATAGACTCAATTTGAGTTTTGTATTAGACGATTTCTGAGACATACCTACTGGCTAAAGCAAGGAGTGAAACATTCCTATGACAGGTTTGGATGTGAGTTTCTTCTGTTTGATACAGTATTTCTGCTAAAACACATCAGGTACAATTCTCCGTAAAACAAGCGTCTTACCTCTTGTAACAGTTTGAGATGGTTGTGTCAGTACTTTGATATCCAAAGCATTTTTTATGTTCTCCTCCAGGACTGTGCAGTACCCATCCACCACATTAGCAATGGTATCCTTCAGAGTTCCAAGGTTATAAAAAACCTGAAGAGCAGTCCCCACTTGAGTAGGACTCTAGAGAAAGAAGATTTTCAAAAATGTCAAGTACCTTTAACTGCAATATGGATTTCTCTACCCATGATCTAGAAATCATGTTACAGGATAAGTTCATCTTAAAGTTCAGACTGCTAATCCATTTCATTTAGCATTAAATAAACTGTATGCATAACAGATGACAGGGTAAAAGATAGGGATGATTTCCTTTGACTGCTCAGCAATGCTTAGCTTTGCTTCCTTCAGCAGTATCCTCTGAATAAGAAGAACAGAAAAATGGAAATTGGAAGCACAGTTGGCAATATATCCTGAGGTGGGTTATCAGTGATTGATTCAATAATTCCTAGGCTAGTTACAGTACAGCTATAATCAGCTATGGTGTAACTGATGATATTGTTTTAACACATAATATTTGTTACAGTGCTGTCATTTAAGTGCTAGACAGTGAATTAAATCTCATACAGACAAAAAAAAAATACTAACCTAGGGCAAGCAGAGGCAAGCAGGTCAAGACCCTACTACTGACTGACACAGAATTAAAGCTTGTATTTCTATATTTCTACTTCTAGTGTTGATATTAAATGTCACATTCTTACATTACTCATAGCAGAATTAAGAATACAAAGCAACACAATGATTACTTCCAAAGCCTGACAAAAAAAAGGAAAAAAAAGAAAAAAAAGAGCTACTCCTTTTTCCTTTACAGTTTGTAGGCAATTAGTGGAGGGGGAGATCAGCTGATCATTCATACATCAGAGATGCAACCTTTTGTCAGTTTTCTTAGTGACCTCTGCCAGCAGAAAAGAACATGGTTTGGCAGAAATCCTAGCACCCAGCCTGGACAGAAGCACCTGAGACCACAGGCACATCCCACTAGAAACCCCACTCTGACTTTGCTCTAGCACTGAAGTCCTGTGCCATCACACTGCTCTTGCTTCTAGTTGCAGCAATAGCAGCTGCTAACTTAACATTAAAGGAGTCTCTACTGCAAGACCCATACAGCTTTGCTTCACCTTCCCCACGTGACAGTTTTCTTCAGTCAGAGTGAAAAAAAGTGGATGTGCTCATCTAATTCCCAAGCATGAGAACTTTGCACTGATGCCACACAAGTAGAAGGATGACATGGCTGTTGGATTGAGGATTTGTTGGTACATTCACTTTCCTAACCTATAAATGAACAGTTCATTTTCCCCAAATCTACTGTTTCATAGGTGACAGTACTATAAATCCATGTCCATGACACTCTTTTTGGGTTTCATGTATAACAAGGAAGATCAGAATAACAGTTAAAGCAAACAAGCTAGATCCCATCTCCTTGCTCAATGCCAATGAGGAGTTCCCATGTTTAGTAAAAAGCAATGTAATATTAGGCATACAGTATGGTTTGCAGACCTTACACTAACTGTACCAGTTTCTTTTTCCAAACAGAGTGGGCGTTAACAAGCATTCCTAGCATAGTATTATGGGTCTGGGACTTGTAGGTTTAGTTTTCTGACAACTGGGTGTGCTGTAAAATTTCTAGGCATCCTGTGGGTGTGCTTGTGGAGGTGGAAAAGTAAGCCATAAAGACTGGAAGATTAATGAGACATCAGAAAATGAAGGATAGTATAATGTAAGGAGGGAATTTGGGGATAGAATGAATAAAAGAAAGAAAATATAAATGGGAAGTGAATGGGAAATAGAATGAAAATTTAAAAAAAGGGTGAAACTGAAAGGAAGGAAAGCAAGAAAAGACATATCCCATTTATAAGTCTGAAATTGTTCTGATTTCTACAGACTACTTAAAAATTTTTAAATCCAGACATAGTCTTTAAAGAAAAATCAATACCAGCTTAATGCAGCACTAACAGTCAGACATCAGTAAATGTTCATACATTAACTGACAACAACAACAAAAAAGAACAAAAGGCAAACATAGCAGTCTATCCAGGTTCAAGTAACCGATGGTCAGATACTTTCCTGATAAATAGGCAACACCTACAAAAATCCTGTGATCCTCAGTGCTCCCACAGATTAGCAAACTAACCCTGCTACTGGTCAAGAAAGAGATAAGAATGTGTTGCCACAGAGCCTGGGCTCTGGCAGAAGACCTGGTTTTAGACAAAGGATGTCAAACAATTCATTCTGAAGATAGGAATACTTAGGGAATAACCCGAACACAGTAATGGAAACCTGCTACGCACTTGAAGTATCTATGAGATTTAGCAGCAAATGGAAAACAAAGATTATGCAGATGCCCTACTTCTTCTTCCTTCCAGTTGTGGAACGGCTGCTCACAGAGGGGTTCTACTTCATGTATTTGTCCTGTGTAACAGGGATTAGAGCCACATCGAAACCCCGATAATATACTATAAACATATACAACGTTTTTCTCATGACAAAAACATCTATGCTTATTTGCCCACAACAGGCAACATGAAGTCCATTGTTGGTTCAGCACTAGCCCCCAAGAGAATTGCATTTGCTATGCACAGCTAGTTTCTAGGTTTAGACAATACGTTAAAAATAAAAATAAAAATGAACACCTCTTGGGAACAATTGTATTATGTACAAGTAAAACATTGGAAAGCAAGAAGGAAACATAAATATTCAAGAAGAATATATTCAAGATTGCATACATACCTCAAAATTAGACTGTTTACCATTAATACACACTGGAAAAAAAATTAGACAATCCGTATTGCAGAATTTGCCACCACCAACAGACTTTCTTTATAAGAAATTGCCTCTATTATTTTTCCTCTACTTGAGAAAGCTTAAAGCTAAACATTTTTGACAATTGAGATGGTGACATTTTTTCTCAAACATAAAGATACCCATTACCACCAGGAATACAAAGAGACGGTACTTTTGTACCAAACACTCCTTTTCTCAATCACTCAAAACTGTTAATTTTAGTAGAATCATTTTCAATCGATATTATTCCATCCCACTTGGTTCTGCAGAACATCATAGGCAGGGCAAAATAAGTGACCTGGAATAGTTCTGTAGTCATTCAGCATGAATGTTTATTTTGCTTTCACAGTCTTATCATGCGGTTGTTTTCAAGAGAAGCCAACTAGACACAATAACCTCAAGATCCTGCCTGGTCCGAAACAGCATTTATAGTCATTCTGCAGAGTGGAACCCTATTTTGGTTACTTCCTTTCCCAGAGAGATAACAACCCTGTGAAGACTAGATAGAAAAAAAGTCACTAAAGATTTAACATAAATGAATACCTACCAAATTTCTAATTCATAAATCTCTCCCACAATGAAACCAAGTCTTTTTTTTTTTCCTGTCAACACTGCAATTGCCTATTTTATAACGTCCACCACCATAGGTTTTTATCTTGTCACTGGCACTAGCATTATCTGAACAATTTTCTGAAAGCGTGGCTAAATAAAAAGCAATTTTCTTTTTCATTATTAGAAGAGCAGCTTGGATGAGCAAGCCTGCTCTTCACAAAGAAGTGTGGTGATGACACTGAGCTAATCTGGGGACAAGAAGATCCCTTACATAAGGCTTAACTGAAAATAAGAACCCTAGATGACAGGCAAAATTAATTAGCTCAAGTGCCTAAAACACAGCTTCCAAACTAACACTATCTTCTCAGGGCACGGCATTCACCATGTGTCCCAGCCTCCAGACGGTGCAGTCCCAAGGAACTCAGCATCTGTTTCTTTACATAGTGCAAAACTGTTCATATGACCCAGTGTTACAGGGTTTTTACCTGTATGGACTATTCACAAATGAATTTCCCCAGATATATCCGGTCATATACTACATCCGACTACTAAAACTTCATGGCGAATTAGTGCTAGGTAAGTAACGGTCTTGTAGTTAAATTTCAGAGGTGCCAGTACCACATAATCAGAATAGCTCTCCAAGGAAACTCTCCTTAGCTCAACTGTTCAGAAGCACCATATACAGGGAAGTTCTGACCAGTCCCTCACTTCACCTATATATAAAACATATGTAGATATTACAGAACAGCTGTGATTTCAATGTGATACCATACCCTTATGTCTTTTATAGTAAAACTTTTACCATGTCCCATACATACACAGAGACAGCATGACAAAATACAAAAAGAATTACATAGGTTGCTTAGCTAAAGGAACAGTCATGATTACCAATACGTCCATGAATTCCATGGATCACTTCAACAGAGTGGTCTGACACTATGGCAAGCAGCAACGACCATGAGGAATATTTTGAACAGACACAACGTTCCCCAGTCCTCAAAAAAATAACTGGCATAAACATACATTAAGACAAGAACAGAGCACAAACTGAAATAACCAAACCTACAAGCTTACAAACATTCACTGACTGGGAATACGAAAGTTATCATAGTTCTTCAGGAATAAATAAATTTAAAAAAACAGAACACAAGCAAGCAAACCAGCTTCCAGAATGGTACTCTGGAGTAACTATGATTTGCACCTCGTATTAAATAATTTTATGTGATAGTAGGTTTACTGTATTGGAAACTATTTCAGTTACTTTGCTACATGTACTTCACACAGCTAGTTTCATTTCTGTGAGTCAGCTTTTGCAATTTCCAGCATAGCACAGCTGTACGAGGTCACTTCAGACACCTGACAAAGCATCCCTCATAGCTTCTGCAATGGTTTTAAATATGTCGCAAATGCATGCACACATATTCTGATAACAGTAACTCTTCGTGAGACTGAAAATCCCTGGTCAGCTATTCATTTACACTATTTTCTCCTTCTCACCTCTTGCTACACTACATCTCACTGCTTCCTTCAAGCAAGTTTTTCACTGACAGTGTTTCTACCCCAAGTGACAAGAACTACTACTTGAAGATTAAGTGATTGAGGAAGGTTTTGTAAGCACTTGCAGTTATCAATTACAAGTAGGCTCTTGCAGAAACCAAGTGTGAAAAAAGGTAAGTTACTAAGAAATTGCAACTCAATTTACAGAATTCAAACAGGTAAGAAGTGAAAGAAACCAAGGCCACCCAAAATGACCTACTGAACAGTTAAGAGCTTACTAAGACTTGTTGGAATTCTTGCTCCACAGTACCACTTTGCTATTTTAATTGCAGGAAAAAAAAAACAACGAAAAACTAAAAGTAGAAATTAAATGCCAATGAAGTCTACAGTATTCTAAAAACAGTATTTTATTTCATTTCCCAAAGTCCAGGCCTTAAAAAACTTAATTAGTATATCACAACTCCTAAAAATGAACCTACTTTGGAAAGCATATCTATTTGATCATTAACATCCCATCTGTCTTTTTCTGTGTTTATCTTTGAAATCCAAGAAATACATGAAAAGGTTAAATTGACAAAGTAAAATCAAATACAGACTTTTTTCTAACGATCTTCCAGTTCTTGTTTTGACCTTTGCGGTGCTCAGAGAAAGCATGAGGTTAAGATGTTATAGTTTTCTACTGAAGGCAATGCTGACATAACAAGTTGGTTAGACTCTAAAAAAGCATATTTTAAGCCTTAAGAGGCAAAAATCACAAAGGTAACCATTTAAATATGGCTAGGTTATCATATCTACCTTCTGTCAGCCCATGTTTGGAATACACAATGTCCTGGTGTTGAAGGACTTCTACTTTCAAGAGGAAAACAGCTAGAAACCTCATTGTTTCCTTCTGCTAGGCCAGGTTTTTGTTTCTTAGAGTAACAAGAAGGAAATAACACGAAGCCCTGCACAACAAAGGTTGAGAGAACAAAAAAAAAAAGAAACTGCAGCAATAAAATACTAGAAAGCAAAGAAACAAGATTTTTCAACACAGCTAAATAGCTTGCCAAAACACTTATTCTCAATAATAGTGTAATCAAAGCAACAGATGGCTAGGAGCTAATGGAACAGAAAGGCATCAGGAACTGTCGTAAAGAATTATCTCATGAAACATCAAGCACTATTCCAAAGTTTATCATGCCTCAGGCTATCAACGTGACAGCACTATGAGAGTAAGTATCTGGCACCTCCAAGGACAGACCAACTAGAGCAAGTAAACCATTCCAATTAAAACATTTATCCTACAGTACTTTATCTGTGTTCAGAAAGAGTATAAATTCAGAATAGAAATCACACAAAACACTACATCTAACAGTCTTTAAGAGCATGGGGGTATTTGGGACAAATCAAACCTCTTAAAATGCATCTCACACCTTACACAACTTGGCCAATCCCTAAAGCCCTACGCTAAAGAAGCAGTAGGCCGGTTAAGTTGAAGATGAGGCTTCACTACAGAAAGCCCACTTACTGTTTTCCGACAAGGATTAGAGAGCAGCACCTCTCCTGCCTCCATGCAGCTGCAAGTTGCACCTGCTGACTCAAGTCCATAACTGAAGTACACAAGAACAGAAATCTCATTAGTACTTCTGATCTCTGGACAGCAGGTTGTGACTAGATGTTTTCTCTCACCCAGGAGTATCATTACACATGTACTCACTGTGCTAACAGGTTGAACAAAGCCATTACAAGCAACAGAAATCTGAGGTTTTACTTCTAATTCAATCTTTGCAGTTATGATCAGGATTGAGCACTACAGAGAGCTATAATTTGTTTGTTTTTCTCTGTTTACAAAAAACCCAATTTCAGACAAAACAGCCTTTAAATGGTATGTTCTAAATGATTTAAATACCTACCAAAACCCATATGGATTTTCTTGTTCCCCTGTGAGTCTATGCAACAAGATAATAATTACCTATGCAAGTGACAGCATCTAATTTCTAGAATCAGTGCTACACATTGCCAACAGCTCTAAAGTGCCCTCAAATACATTAAAGTGACAAATTTTAGAAAGTTATTTTATTTCAAATTATTTTCAGTTATTACGTGCATGTTTAACTGACTGGGGACAATACTTGCAGCAGGAAAAGGCAGATGAAAGGGGAGAAGAATAACAATTAAGTGCCTGATTCGATCAACGCAGAGGACATTATTCATCACCCAGTAACTGCAGCACTTTAATGCAAGACTTCTGCTTTCAGATGCAACATACTTTCCAGTTCTGTATGCCATTTCAAAATAACCCAACAATTTAAATATTTTGTTATCATACGAACACCTCCAAATGTACAATTATGCAGAATTTCATGTGGTATTGAATAGCAGATCGATAACACAATGCAACACTCATTTTTCAGAGGAGAGTGAGACAAAGAACAGGTTCTTAACCTGAGAAAAAAAGGCAAAATGAATTATATTATCTTGTTTAGATGAGTATCATGGCTTTTTGATCAGATTTTTCACTCTGCTCTATGCAGATGTGGCTTATTAATGCCTCATATGTTCTTCTTGGATCACCTAATTGCATTACTTCTGAACCTGTTAACAATCAACAGTCAACAGTACAAACCACAAATAGAATTACAGTCTGGAAAAGGCATTTAACAGTAACATACTATCTTATCTGCAGAGAAAGAACCTTCGTGTAGCCTTAGTTTTGAAGGGAGACAGATACACTAAAGTACCAATTAAATAGACCAGGATGGATGATATGGAGACCCAACCAAAGCCCGGGTCAGTCTCTGCTAGCAGAATTTCATACCCACTGTTTACCTAAGAGCATTTAAGCCAAACAGAAACCACTTCATTCAATCTCGTATAAAACACTTGAATGGACAAGGACTTTGGAGGAAGAATACTTTACTTTAAGGGTGATTCATTTTGTCCTGTAGGGTCTAGACCCCTGTAATTAAAGCACTGCAGTGTCTGTGACAAAGAAGAGCCTCTGCGGTTCTCATTCCAACCTCACCTCAACTATTTTCAATGAGATCTAATATTAGCTTGCCTTTCTTATTTGGAACAGCAGAAACAGCACTTCCTCATTTTGCAGCTCTGCCTTATCCATTTCCCATTTCACCCTCCACCTCTCCTGTAGTCTTGTTCTTAAAACAGTCCCTTCCATTCATATCTTTCTTGGCAGCTACCTTCAGCTCCTAAACTTACTTAACAGTTCCCATACTGACACATACTGTCCTCAGTCTCCTCCATCCTCCCCTTAGAGCATATTTTATTTACAAAGCCTTTCACAGTTGAGCTGCTCATAGCAGTGGCCCATGCCTCTCTGCATATAAATGGCTGAATCAATTACCATATTTGCATTAATTATCCTAAAAAGCATTAGAATCAGATACTTTCCTGTATATACTAGCTAGCCCCAGTGCAGTTTCAGTTTAGCAAGGTGGTCAGAGCTGACCCAGATGTAACGGTTGACACGCTTCCAGTCCACAGAAACCACCTAAACAGATGGACAACCAGAACACAGCAGACTATGCAGCAGCCTCTAATTTAAAATCATTTCAGTCTGAGAAGAAAGCTGAACTCAATGTTACTAAACATTCCTCTGTTTTCATGACTGATATTCTATGCGGAATAATTTTTTAGTGATCACAGATGACACTTACTAATTGGTATGAAACCAAACTAAGTGTTTCACGTTTCAGAATAGCTAGTCTCAATGGGAAGATCTAAAACACAAGGTAATTTTTTCCTAACCCACACAATGCATAGCTACTAATTCCAGAAGATATGTAAAACCAGCAGAGCTACCCAAATTCTTTGAAAAGCATTATCAAGCTCTACGTTAATGTGTATTTAAAATGTCATCAGCAGTGGAAGATTACGCTTTAACATTCTGTTGGCAATTGGCCAAATTAATCAAGATGAACCTTCAGAAAAAAATAAGGGCCATGAGTGAATTTAAAAACCACCCAGCTGATTCTCTTATAACACTGTCACTAAACAGAACATAAAGATTTTGGCAAACAGCAAAGTGATGATTCATCACAGAGTGAAGAGATATAAAACATTAACGACTTCTCAATTTTCACCTATTACTTTACCATAAAAAACAGTTAGGTAGAACTATTATACAGATCAGATATATTTTCAGGCATATCCAGTTATAGAAACTATTTATAAACCGCTTTCTTGCACTGTCATAAAAACAGGAACAGAAATGATGACATTAGCATGGCCACTGAATAACAAATCCCTACAAATAAACGCCGGAAAGTGCAGGCTATTTGTTGTGCTGCCCTGGAAAGTACAGTGAAGTACTGGATAATGGAGTATTTTCAAGTCACAGATTTTCGGTCTAATTCTGCATTTATGAGTCACAAACACCTACGGGGGAAAAAAAAAAAAGAAAAGAAGGAAAAAACCCAGACACATAATCTGTCAATCCGTTTTGATTAACCATCTATCCAGGCTGGGAGCAGTGAAGAATTTAAAAAATACTGCCCCACAGTTGGACATCAATTACATTAAGCTTCCTAAATTACCTCTACATGGGGCAAGTGCACAATGACAAAGTGATATAAAGCTTTCTACATCACAGCTGAAAGCAAACAAAGTCCACACAATCCCATAATCTGCTTCTAAATTCAGTATATACATTTCAGTAAATGCACAGATCCATCAGAATCTGAAAAATCAGAATCTCAGAGCAGAAAGAGACAATCACTATGTCTATTATTTTCAAGGCTTTATAATCTAGCAGTAAAGAAGTAAAAATGTGAAAATAAAACCTCTGTTAATTTCACAAGAATGCCCACTTGCACAGTGTAAACGATGGATCAGCTAGTTTACAATGACTTCTCCACTAAAAGTCTTTTTACTCTTTTTTTCCTTAACAACCCTTTTTAAAAAAATCAGTATTTCTCATATTTAAAAAAGAAAAAACATCAAATTTTCATTTACTTATTCTCTATTTATTAAATATTGCTTTCCAGTACTTCTAACTAGCGATGAACGTGACAAAGAAACATCATGAAATACATCCAGGAACTTAAATGATTAGAGGTAAATGAAATCCTTTGGTATTTGCACTCACCACACACTTTTGAGACTTCCTTTAGGACACTGTACTTATTTTAGTGATTAATCACTGACATTCCAAACGTTTATTATTTCTATTATCTTTTAAAAATCACATTCACATATGTGTTTCTACACTGTTATGGATCAACATAGTGATGAAACAACTAACAAGCTTTAAAAGGCACTGTGAATGTTACAGGAGAAGTGAATCCACCAATCTCATGATTACTAGCAGCACCACATTCATGCCATTTTTTATCTTCTGCATTTTTTACTAATAAGAACAAATGCATTTGGTTTTTCTTTGGCAAAAGCACAGGGAACAAACATCAGATGACTTGGGATCTTATACCACTTTCACATTTACTTTACAGTTTCCATCTGGAAAATAAAGACAATCAGTGATCCACAACTGAGATCTATGCTAAAGATATACCTATTTAAATATTGCTGCACACATCACCAGTAACTTATTTTCCATTTATAATTAATTATTTCAAGGAAGAGAAATGTCTGTCCACAGTTGCTTGAGGAAAAAAAAAAAGAGCAGATGGAAACATTTACAAGTTAGATTTGATAGTAATGTGTCTAATCAACCAAAACCAATATTGCCAACACAGCATTGGAACAGATTCAGTAATTGGGCATTTTTAGGTATCACATCATAAACACACTGCAAAATACATAAACGCAAGACCAAGCCCAGTAATGTATTTTCCCCTGGTGAAAAGCAAGAACATGTATTTTCTTCTCAACACATCCCTATACACTTCCTTCCTCTCCAACTCTGCCTCTTGAGCATCTGACAAATAATTTTAGTTTTCAGATGCTGAAGATTCTCTTTCATTTCAAACTGTTGTCGTGACAGGTTTCCATAGTGCTTCCCTGCAGCAATCATTGCTTCTGCCTTCTCTATTTCTATTTTAAAAAATAACTTTGAGTAGCAGAAAAGGAAGGTTTAAAAAAAAAATGCTTAATTAAACCACCTCTGCATTATAGCCAGAACAGCAACAGAAAGGATGCAATGTTGAAAAATGCTGTTTGCTGTCCCATACCGCTTTAGAGGTTTAAAGTCACTAGAGAGAAAACAAACTTATTTTTAAAATCAGTTTCAACCACGCTAATTCTCTAGTAAGAAGTAACAGCAGTGCAGTTAATGAAAATTCAGTGAAACAGCAGTTCTTCTAATGGCTTCAATCTGTTTGTAAGTTATGGGGGAAAAAAAACCAATTCACTAACTAGAGTTTGGCCTCAGGAGCTTGTGACGTGACTTCCAGCAAGTCACTGAGGCCTACACGCCCCAGATTAACTCCAGCTTCCCAGGTGCCAAGGACACGCTGCCCTCCATGGGCTACAGCTGTTCTCCCATTTGACCCACAAACCCTGGATACCTGGGGGCCACACCATCCTCATTTAAGGAGATTCAAGCTCTAAGCACAAATGAGCTGTCTGATCTGCACAAGTAAATAATAAGACCCCATAAGCTGGTAAAAGATGACAGAGGTGCCAGAGGGACAAGCCATAGAACAGCATGCTACCTCTCTAGACCTGCTGGAGCTGCAGGGCAAGGCACTTTTTAAATATGTGAAACAGCTGAAAGCCCTTCAGGGTTGGAATGACATTGAGTTTCACTCCCACTCCCTGAAGATGTGCTTCAGGGCTCATAATACTAAACACAAGCACTTCCGTACTCCAAGGCCTGTAATACTGAACACAAATGCCTTTGTGCTCCGAGGCCTGAAATACAGAACACACTTCCTTCATTCCTTCCCTATTTCCTTCCTTCTGTGTAGTTAAACAAGCAGCCACCCATGCCTAAAAGGCTCAGGTGCTTAAGCATTGGCTTGGGAGTGCCAGCAAAGCAATTTCTGTAAGAGCTACAAACACGTGCCTCCACAGCAGAAAGGCCAGGTTTTGTATATGGGCCTTTCTCTCTCCGTCCCCATTTTTATTGCTGTAATGCTTACTGCGTGTGGCAAGACTTAAGAACATTATAAATCTCTCCGGGCCTCTGTCTTCCATTGCAAAACAAAAATGTTGATACTTCACCTTTATTGCAAAGATGCTCAAAGGGTAACAGCAACTCAAAGGAGTTCTGGTAACACAGATAATGGATTTATTTAATCTGAATCAAACTCAGGTAAAGTTTTAATGGAAAGACAACCTCTCAGATCAAAAACAGAAAAGAGAGAATACCAGGGAACAGCAACAATATTTTACTAAGCACATCTGGAAACAATGTGCAGTAAATACGAAACTTGGCACAGGGGATTTCTGGCAGATGCGAAAAGGTTTTTCAGACTCTGTACATGTTTTTCTTCTGCTTGAAACTTGAGTAATGTACATGATCTAAAAACACAGTTTTTGATTTATCCTGAATACAAAGAAATCATCTGACAAAATCTTACAGCTTAGTATTCTCTCTCAGTGAACTGATCCACTAAAACCATGCACACAGTTGTAGCAGTTCACACAAGGACTAAACAATACAAGACAACTGAGCACATCAGCTAAAAGCTGTATTTTCTCTGCTTATACATCAGTAGATGTGAACACGCAGACTGACAAACACACTAAAAGATCACAAATATTTTATCTTTCACAGGAAACATAAATAATTTAGTTATTCTAACCAAATACACCTATTCTAAATGATAGACATAATAAATTAGTCCTAGTTTTCTGGTATGCCAGGTGTCCTAAATCAAAATGTCAACAGATCAAAATGTCACTTAAACCATGTACTGCTGACAAGATAGCAGATGACTGAAATCCATGAAATTTTTTTCAGCAGAATTCTAGAGGAATGTCCAGAAAGGGATCCTCAGTATATAATACTGTCCCCCTTCTGTGTTGAAATGCATCACTGCAGTGTCATACACATTATTAATAATGACACACTACACAAGTTAAGATCAAAAATGTACACTTCCAGTTTTAACAAAATGCCATTATCACCACTGGAAAAACAGTACAGCTGACAGATCTGGGAGATCCAAGCAAGTTTTGACTGAAGGATATTGTCTACTGTCCCCTTCAGCTTATTAATGTAGTATGATGCTGACTGTGTAACTTCAAGTGTTTATATTCTGAAATGCACATATATTTTTATGTATAAATTTATATTATTTATATGAGTTCCAGAGCTTCACCCAACCTACAGAAGCACTGTGTCCATCTCCCTTCAATGCTAGTGTTACTCATATTTCAAAAAACAATCTCTGATACAGAAACTGAAAGCCTGTGAGGTTTAATCTGATAGTTATCTTACACAAAAATTACCTAATCATAATCTTTAATTAATTTAATAGTCTACTCTTTTTTCCTGATTCTATTATCTTTACGTATGCACTATATTGAGTGAGTGTGGTAGCGGTGAGTACAGCACAAATATTTTGAGTGAAATTCCAGACTAGATGCCTTCAAATTACTTGTAGTATCTTGGAAGAACATTACCCCTCAAAATGCCAAGAAACTTTCTCTTTGAGTATACTTACAAAGCATTCCTTATGTGTGCACTGAGTACCAGCAAACCACAAACTTGTACCCCTTGACCCAGTTGGGCTATATGTCAACGCTGTACTCAAACTGAAATGCTTCAGCATGTAACAGCTAAATAGCTTCAACAGTACTGAAACGTGGTGAATACTTTTACTTGGGAAGACATTATTCAGGTTCAAATCTCTATAGTATCCATTGATGAAGACTGCCTTTTCTCTAACATTGGTTTCTGTTTCCATAAGCTTAAATTCTTCCCTACTCTATTTAACAAGCATTCTACATAACATGCATTTTATCAGTCTGACTAGCAATTACTTTAACTTTTTTTGTTTTGTTTTGTTAATTTAAAAAGCACTTGTTTTCTTCAGTAACTTTTCATTTATCACTTGTTGTTTTGTAAATCTTCTATCCCACATTATCCACATTTCTTTTGTGGTTTGCTTATCAAAGCCAGCCACTGATGGCCTTGCAGGACTCTAGGAAATGGGTACCTAAACAAGTGATCATTCAGATTTTCAGCAATCTGACAAGGCACAGTGATTTCCTCTTTTCTTCCAGCTCTAAAGTATGCTGCTCACCTACAAACAGAATTAAGCAAACTGCTGGCATACAATGTCTTTGAACCCAGTATGTTGATAGATTCATGAATTTATCAATGTATGAAATACAGAACTGATTTGTAAATGAGATGATTTACTTTGTTTTCAGTAGCAAGTATTTTCCATTAGCGGTAACAAAACACATCACTATATATTGTGCCCATATGCACTGTTTTGGACTTGTACCACCCACTGCCTAATTGCTGCCAATCACTGTCACTATCCGCATTTTTCAATTTTTCTTCTTTGATAGCATTCCTTGATCTTGATTATTATGAGGAAAATGATCGGCACAGTGGATATACAGAAAAATACAAGAATGTCCAGTGTATTATATTAAAATTGGACATTCAATTGCATGTAATTGCAGTTGAGATCTTTCTTTCATGTTGATAACCTCTTAAGAAAAGTCAGCTGCTGCTAAGCCTGCACCTCCTCCATCTGATAATCCTGAAAGTCATACTTTTTCCTTTCCACCTTCTAGAACATGGCTCTCATACCTGTGTATTTAAATCACAGAATCATAGGACCAAGGTTGGAAATGGCTTCCCAGATCACTACTCCAACCATCCACCTACCACTAACCATGTCCCTTAGTTCCACATCTAAACATTTCTTGAACACCTTCAGGGATGGTGACTTGACCACCTGCCTCAGCAGTCTGTTTGAGTGTCTAACCACTCTTATGGAGAAGAAATTTTTCCTAATATCCAACTGAACCTCTCCTGGTGCAACTTGAGGCCATCCCCTCTCACTCTATCACTAGCTACACAGGAGAAGAAGCTCGTCCCCACCTCGCCACAACCTCCTTTCAGGCAGCTGGAGAGAGTGACAAGGTCTCCCCTGAGCCTCCTCTTCTCCCGACTAACCAATCCCAGTTTCCTCAGCTGCTCCTCATAAGACTTGTGCTTTAGACCCCTAAAAGCTTTGTTGCCCTTCTCTAGACATTCTGGAAAAATGCTTTGTTATCTATTGAAACACATTATATTTTTCAGAAGTACATTATCATTGGTTAGCAGGTATGCCAATATTACAATGAACCCCCTGTATTCATGGCAATGAAAAAGATGGAAACTATTTGCCTTAAAAAATTACTAACAGGTAAGTCAGATAAGTTCACAGATAGGTTTCTAGATTTTATTTACTAATTTATTTTGTAATTCTTTAAATTGAATTGCACATCCTCTACAAAAACGTCCTTTAGCTCTTGATGACTACAGACACAGCTGCAGAAATTCTTATGTCCTATTTGTTGTTTCACCTTTCACCTTAAATTCTTCAGTAACCCACAAGTCACAGTCTTTCCTAAACTACTGATTTACAGTCACACATTTTTTTAATTAATAAGGGTGAAGAATGAGGAACAGGGATCTGAATGATGAATGGTTGAAATAATGTGCACAAAGTTGGAGCCTGTAGGCATGCATATGGTATAATATAGAACGTTAAACTAGTGTGAGGACTACAGATCTCTTCACATCAGTAATATATTGAGACAGATTTTATTATTAACAGAGAATTTATTTTAGCAATTCTTAAAATGTCCATAACTGACTCTGGGTGTGATATGGGAATCTAAACAAATTTTTGGTCACGTCTTGCCTTGTCAAAAATGTATGTCCAAACATTTTCTCCTAGAGTTATGTAGAACTTAAAGATACAGTAAAATCAAAACATTATGCACAAGTCAATATTGAAATGTCCTTAAATTTAATAGAATATGTCCTCCACAGATGTAAACTATTTCCTATGAAACTGAATTACAGCTA
>PPHD01014037.1:0-16956 GCA_002909625.1 Bambusicola thoracicus
TTTTTTTTTTTTTTTTTTTTTTTTTTTTGAGACCTTAGCTGAACTTCTCCATCATTCTTTAAGAGGCTCCTAGGAGCAGTCTTGTCTGCTCAGGCATATCTCTTGTTATGGAACACTTACAGGTTGTTTTATTGAAACATAAATTCACTAATGGTTATTTGCAATGTAAGTGGTTTAAGGCCATGACCTTTTGGACAGTGTGGTGCACCAGATTACTGTGTCATTAATTAATTTAGAAAAGAGAAATGCATAAGTATAGCCAGCAAAGGATTTGATGCTGTTTAAATGGCAATATTAGAATACAGATCACAGTGATAAAGTGTTACTTGAAACAGACTTTGTTCTTGTGGCTACTAAGGAACAATTTCAGTTTCCAGTTCTGAACGTTATGGCTTCCTATTTGTCCAAGTCATGTAAGGGTAGAATTTGGCCCTGATTGATCTGCTGATTTTTATTTCAAGGTAGATTGCGGCTTGTGTTTAGAATTTATACATGTGTAAAGAAAAAAAAAAAAAAAGAAAAAGAAAAAGGTGTTGCTTATATTAAAAACAACTTTCAGGGCCAACTGTGACAAATTCCAGTCACAGTACTGTATGTTTTCCTTTTCTGGAAAATGGCTACCTTTGGAGTCCCAAAGTTTGCTAACTTTGTCATACCCCCTTCTATTGCTTTGTGAGCTACTTGTTTCTTGCTGTAATGGTCTGTGTCCAAGGCTGTTCTGGGACATTGTCTTGCCCTGACATTCATGCCTGGCCCTTCAGGCTCTGTTTCCAATTTGCTGCAAGATCTCATCAGGACTTTCCCCTGTGGAGAGTCTCAGCTGCTGCTCAAACTTGTTACTAATATGGTATCTCCCATAATTTCCATCTTGATGGGTATTAAAGATGCAGGAGCACTTGAATTTGTAGGTTTACTTCTGCTATAGATCAGGCTTTTTTATTGGGGACTATCAACCTTTTGCTTGTCACTTTCAGTTTATTGATAGTCTTGCCCACAAAGACTGCTGCAATCAGTCTTTCAGCTGTCCATGTCTTACTACAGTTTTGTTTAAAATACGTTGGCTGTATATAGAGTTCAAGGATGTCTCTGCTGGCAAAGGGTCTTGAAAAGAGATGTGTAGGCCTGTCTTGACAGAGGAGAAGGCTTTTACTTCCTTTTAACAAAGAAACATGCAAAACAATATTTCTGACAAATACAAAAAAAAAAAAAAAAGACATTAAAAACCACATTTTAAGTTCTTAAACATTTCCTGCTGTTGTCTAGTTTAGTTTACAGTGGCTTCTGGGACAGAGGGGGATAGTTAAAATTACAGTTATTAACAAGGAGAAGACACCTATTCATGTCTTTCCATGTCTTGTGATCTTGCCAAGGAAGCTGTCTGGAGCACATATTTCTGTTCCCTGCATCTGTATGGAATGCAAGAACAGGAGGCTGTTTGGGGCTTGCAGGTGCTGAGACAACCAGCATGGTTTCACCAAGGGCAACTCATGCCTGACCAATGTGATGGCCGCCTATGTTGCAGTGATGGCATCAGTGAAGAAAGTGAGGGCAAGTGATATAGTCTACCCGGACTTGCAAGGTCCTGCACCACATCCTTGCCTGTAAATTGGAGAGATATGGCCTCAAAAGGTAGAATATTTGGTGGTAAGGAATTGATTGGAAGGTCACATCCAGAGTTGTGGTAAATGACTCCGTGTCCAGGTGGAGGCCAGTGTTGAGTGGTGTCCCCCAGGGTTCTGTCTTGAGACTGGCATGCTTTAACATTGTTATCATTGACATAGATGATGGGATCAAGTTCACTCTCAGCAAGTTTGCAGACAACACCAAGCTGAGTGGTTCAGCTGATAGGACAGAAGGAAGGGATACCATCCAAACAGACCTTGACAATTTTGAAATGTGGGCCTATGTAAACCTAATGAGTTTCAACAAAGCCAAGTGCAATGTGTTGCACTTTGGTCAGGGCAATCCCAGATATGTATTCAGACTGGGAGAAGAACACTTGGAGAATAGCCCTGCCAAGAAGTACTTAGGGGTCCTGGTAGATGAAAAGCTTAACGTGAGCCAGCAGTGTGCTCATGCAGCCCAGAAGGACAATGGTATCCTGGGCTGCATCAAAAGAGAGGATTGTGACCAGCAGGGAGAGGGAGATGATTGTCTCTCTCTACTCTGCTCATGTAAGGATCCATCTGGAGTACCGAGTCCTTGTCTGGGGCCCATAACACAGGAAAGATGTGGAGCT
This sequence comes from Bambusicola thoracicus, assembly GCA_002909625.1. NCBI lineage: Eukaryota > Metazoa > Chordata > Aves > Galliformes > Phasianidae > Bambusicola > Bambusicola thoracicus. The sequence goes on from PPHD01014037.1 coordinate 2,240, forward strand.
TTTGGAGGTGGTCCAAAGGAAGACCATGAGGATAATCAAAGGGCTACAGCAACTCTCCTACAAAGACATGATGAAGGAACTTGACACGTTCAGTGTGGAGAAGGCTTCAGGGACACCCCATTGAGGCTTTCAAATATTTAAAGAGAGATTATGAACAGGAGGGAAATCAACTTTGTACATGGGCAGACAGTGATGGAACAAGGTGAAATGGCTTTAAACTAAAGGAGGGGAGATTTAGATTAGATGACAGGGAAAGTTTTTCACTGAGGGTGGTAAGGTGCAGGAACAAACTGCCCAGAAAAGCTGTAGAGTACCTGGAGGTGTTTAAGGCCAGCAGGACAGGGCCATGGGCAACTTGATCTAGTGGTTAGCAACCCTGCCCATGGCAGAATGGTTGGAACTAGATGATGTTTGAGGTCCCTTCCACCCCAAGCTATTCTACAATTCTACTTTTATTGAGGATAATAGTAACTTCAACCTTACAAGCCTGCTCTACTTTCTTTTCCCACCTATCTGTGATGTCAAATAGTCCAAATATGACAACACCTGCCTTAAATTCTTTTTCAGTTGCATGGAATTATTTTGTGGCATTTTTTGTACGCCACTGACCCTTCATTAATGCAGCATTTGCAAGTAGGCTAGATCTTCCAAATGAGAAACAACCAAGCTTATCCCCTAAAAAGATAGAGAAACTCAAAGTTAATTGGATGTTATGTAATGTAGAAGCCTTGCTGATGGATACGTAATTTCAGTTCATATGAAATAAAATAAGAATATAGCCCTTTCAGGTACAGTTTATGTGGTCATACCACAGTGACATCTGTGCTATCTTTTCCATTTGTTTCTGGGCTCTGCCAGTGGAATCCTGGGAATTTCCCTGAACTACATGTCAGGTGTTGACAAGAAGAATGCTAATTGTGCTAACCTGCTATGCTAAATACTACTCTTGGTAATTTACCATACTGTGAGTTGGTAGAAGTACTTCTGTAGCTTCTTTATTTTTATTCTTTATTATTACATATGAGATTCATGTTTGATATCTCTAAAAATGTTTCTCTAATAAAAATTACATCCACAGAAGTAAACGAGGGTTCTGCATTCAAAACCCCAAATCATGTTGGAGTGCTGTAAAGTAACTATAATGTTAACAGTTTTTTCTCTCTCTGATCTCATTTATATTATAGAAAAAATATGGAAAAAAATGGAGTTAAAACACTTCCAAAGTGTTTGCTGTGTTTCTGAATAATGAATTGAACTTTAATTTATTAAATACAAAATTGCAATAAATTACAATTGCACAATTTCTTACAGAGTTTTTATTAAGATCAAAATTACTTGTTCAGACTAGATTTATATAAATAGATCACAGTACATTTTTACGTGTGTTTAGAAGATTGTAGTACATATTATAAAATTAAGAATTTTTTTCTCCCTCAAACCATCACTGCGAAAAGGAATCATGCATTATTTTTACTAAACAAACAAAATGCCCACCTAGTTGAGAGAGCCTCGGTATGGGAATAGCTCTGCTCTCCAAAATTAGACATGAAACAGAGATACCAAGACTATTTATTGAACAAGAAATAATAAAGTACAGTACAATGTTCGTGTTATTCAAAATGAAAGTATACCAAAACAACACAGCTCTCTTCACACACCTTTGCAAGGGGTATTAAAAATGACAGCTGGCCAGCATGCAACTGAGTAAAACATTCCAGTTTTACAATGTCTAAGTTTGAGCAATGGAAAGACTAACTAAAAATGCAGACAAAACAAACAACCCAGATGCTTACAAGTTCTCATGTCACCTTCTCTTCAGTACCATGTGTGCTGTGCTCAGTCAGCAGTTGAGTATGCCCTGGTGATACCCTTCCTGAATACTGTCTGTTTTTGCCATCTGGAGTACTGCATTTCATGGACCTTCAAGGAGGTGGAGGTCCTTTCAGGACCCTGGAGTACTTCCAGCCAAAGTTCCTTGCCCAACTTACTGTATTAGATGGCGACTCTAAAAGCAGCTCAGCTCTGTGTGCTGTAATCTTACACAGTAATTCACACCTTGCATAGCTTGGTTCATGAATCATAAGGCTGTCACTTCAGAACAGAATTATGGTTGCAATCAAGGCTTTGCAGTACTTACAGCAAGAATCAAAGTGAAGTTGTTACAGAGTCTGTCCCGCTCCTATTTTCTTCAGCACAGAGGCTTCTGTTAAATTCTACAATGTGGTGGATTACTTTCTCTACATGCTTTTGTCATTTTGGAACAAGAAAGGTATTGTTTTCTCACTTGATACTGAGATGTAAATATTTTAAATGCATTGTTCTAAAGGGAAGAAAACATTTTATTGATAACACTTCATGCTGAGTCACCTACTGTATGATTCTTTTTTTAAAATTCTTTCTCTTCAAATAAACCCAAAATGCATTAACAGTAATTTAATATGATAGATTTCTAAGTGGGTCAAAAAGACTCTTCAAGCAAATTTCCAGTCCTCTTTCTCCCTTTCCCTTTATTGTTTGATCCTTTTAGACTAGAAGAGAATAAAGAGAGTTCACAGGAATTTTATTATTATTATTATTTTAATGGCAAAAAAGTCCCCTCAGTGCTCTAACATTGCCAGATGATAAAATTGTAAATTTGCCTCTTGGACTTTGGACTTTAGGTGCTAAGTGTTGGTACAGCTTTGTATAATGGTTGGAGTTTAAAAAGCAAAAAAACAAATCAACTGCCCCTCAAACCAAGAATAGATTAGACTAAGACGGTCTTTCTTTTCATTCTTTGCTGTTGCTCTTTGCCATTGTACCAGTTCTGCTACTGGTAGCTACACTGCCCCCCTATATAATGTTTGCTGTCTTATGTATCAGCTGGTATAGAAAGCTGAGGTGTACTGACTGGCAGGAGCAGTATGGGAGGTGGATCTTTTTTTTCTGTGCTTGCTTTCTGTTCTGATAGTCCCTACTTCCGCAGATTGCGATGCATGTGTGGTTGGTGTATCGCCAGGATTATTTACAGGGGAAAATGACACAAAAAGCCCACAAATGCTTTTAATGTCCAGTGACTTCAGTGACAATAAAGGAATAAAGGAATTTCAACATTCAGCTGCAGAAGGGTTGTGCTTGTGAGTGTTTTAGCCCTGGAATTTCACACGACTACCCATTGTAGTCTACCTCAGGGTCAGAACCTTGGAAAGCTCTCACATTTTTCATAAAAAACTTATCTGAAATTATGGCTTCTTGTGGAAAATGAAGAGTTTAATACAATATTGTTAATGAGTAAAGTGGGATTAAAATCTTGCTGAGATGCATTTCTAGGGGATTTCCCTTTTTATTTTAGTTGTGATATAGCATAATTGTGCCTTCACAGGAAATAAAACAAATGAAGGTCGGAGGTTTGGAATTATTCTTATGAGCTGTTCTACAAATTCACCTCTGGGGATTATAGTTCAGAAAAGAAAAGAGTGATCACTAATGGGATCACAGTACTGCATTTCCAACTGGTATTTTAGCAGTAGATGCTCTGTTACCTCCAATATTGCTATTCTCTGGCCCACCAGAACCACAACATGGGAATATTGAAGGTCTAGGGAATAGCATAAATTAAGTGGAGTCAAAAGGTGAAGAGAGAGAAGCACAGAAAACAGCTGTTGTTCCACTTATGCACAGCTATGAGAAGGCAGTTATTTTTATAAAGCACAAAATAATGCCATAGCCTGTGTAACAGCTTGTAAGTCATGAGTCCGAGAGCAAGAATTAGGATAATTTAAAAAAAAATACTTTGTAATAGACATATTTCAAACTGTTTTCAAAATCATTCTCCTGATGCCAGCCCCTTGAGCATTAAATAAACTGAGTACGATAATAAAATAAAAAACATTAGCAATTATAATGACACTACTTTTCTGTTGATGCCCTTTTGAGTCACTAGAGGCAAATTTGAGAAAGATTTCTGTTGTGTTCCATAGAGACAAAATGAACTAGCTGCATAGGTCTTTTCATTGTTACAGAAGCTACTGTTCATAACATTGCCCTGGTAATAGCGATTGCAGTGGGAAAGCATGCAGGTGCCTGCTTTGTATCCCAGGCGGGATTGCATCTATACTGTTTTATCCAGGAAATCAAAGATCTCCACTTACAAGGAAAAGGTACTCTTTCTTTGTTCACACATACCTCCCCATGTTGGCTCCTGGGATATGTGCCTGAGTAAAGAGTGCAGAATTTTGTATGAAGTGAGGATCATGCATGAGCAGTTATGAGCACTGTATTATATCACTGGCCTGCTGACATAAGGCTTCACTTGAGTGTGTATTGAAATACCTTTGCTAAGGCTACTTTGTGTTTTTTGTTCTGGACATGCCCTGTTACCAACCTGAAATTTTGCTTGGGCAGGCTTTGAAGAGTAGTTGAGTTTGCCAGGAGTGTCCTTGTATGTGATAGCTATATTCTTCATAACATAGCATGAGATTTTAATTATTATTATTATTTTTGTAACAACAATACTTTTAGGACTTCTGCTTTATAGCCACACACACAACAGATCAAGATCTGCAAAGATTAAACTGCATTTTTACCTGTTAACAATTCTGGTTTTCTGGAAGATCCTCAAATAACAAGTTATAAAACTTTTTTTTTTTTTTTTAATTTTAGATAGAAATTGCAAATATCTTCTTGAATCTGTACAATCATATTTGTGTCAGCTCAATTACAAACTGAAAGTGACTGGTGAGCATTTAACACATACAAAATGCAAAACAATGTTATGTGCATAAACTTACCTGAACAGTATATATGAAGACAAGGGCTACCTACCTGTGTGTAGCAGGCAACTAGATTGTATAATATACACATAATCTGCATTTGCACTGTTAAGATAAAGATATTAATGTAAAAACTTGATTCAAAGTCTCTTCAGAAAAAAGTTAAGGACGAGTTAACCCTATGCATGGATAAATAATGAGCAAAATTTATCCCAGGGAATATTGTTCCAGGACATCATGTGGAAATCATGAGAATCATGTTTCATCATGTGAAAGAATTTAGTGCTTTGATTTGATTATTTTTTTTTTAATGGTCAAAATTCATCAGCATTTACAATGTACAGTCATTTACGATAGCCCTGTCAATGTTAGTTCTACTACAAATAATAGTCTTCACAGGCATTATATAGGTTTGGAGCAGCAGTTTAAAATGATGTGTGTGTGTGCTTGTGTGTATGATGAAAGAAAGCCACCTGTGAGATTCTTCCAACCCTTCGCAGTGTTTTGGACACAACAAAGAAACACTGACTGGAAAATGACCTAATAAGACCGAGGACTCCCAGTCTCCATGCCACACAGATGCCTATCTTCTTTCTAAAAGGACACACTGTCATTACAAACACTATATGTATCTTGTTCTCACCCAAGAGAACTTTTCACAGCTTTGAAGGATTTGAAGCATTTCTGCAAAGGAGTGTATTAGTCTTGTTTTCATGTAAGGTGAAAGGAGACACTAACGAGACGAAAGATCGTCATCAGAAAAGTCTGATGACAATCATTCTTGGGAAAAAAGGACTCACATAGCTTTACATTTACAATACTGCACTTTTTTTTTTCCCTTGCAAATACAATAACCATATTTGAAGCTGGTTCCAATATCTGTTGTTTTCATTGCTGTCACGTTGCTTGTAAAACCTGGGTTATTCTAATGAAAAAAACATTTGACTTGAATTTGGGTAATGCTTATGACCATACAAAAAAATCTATCAGTAGCAATAGTGTCAGCTGGAGAACTAATGCTACAAGTGGATAACATTGCACTACTTGAAACCAATAGCTCTTCACACAGTTGAAGACTGAGGGTTCTATTCAGCAATATTCAGGGTCCTATGGTTGTGGCCACAGAGGTTCCAGAAGCTCTCGCTGAGTCTAATCCTGATTCAGGAACCAAAATGATATGCTGTGTATATATTTCTCTGCACAGCCTGGATGCGCTGGACACCCTCCCCCACTTGATTCCTGGGAAGGGAAAAAAAAATAGTCTCTGTTTAGCTCAGTGTCATGAAAAACAATTCACAGCAATGAAATCTAAAGAAGTTAGCCAGGCATGTATGAAAAGAACAGGTTGCCTGTAAAAAAGGGAAGAGCTGTCAAAACTTAATTGTGGGCTCTGGCTGCAATAAAATTTATCAAAGAGGGAAGACAAGTTTGGTTTAAGGATGTAGCCAACTTCTGCTAAGAGACACTTCTCACTTTCTAGGATATACTAACTGTTATAGTGCTCCTCATGTGCTCTCTTGGTCTGTTCCTATCACGGCTTGGTTACAGCTGAGAGCTCAGTGATGTGTTTTCTAAACTCAACTCAATTTTTATTTTAGTTTTCTAAACTAAACTCAATTGCAGCACTTCAGCCAGGAGCTAACTTTTCAATGAGGGCACAAAAACCTGGGCTCCAGACTTTGCTTGATCTTCCTTCACAGCCATGTTTGTCTGTTGGTATCCCCATTCTCTCACAAGGCACAGTGCTTCCCTGCTGCAACGGGCTGGGAGTGTTCAAAGGTCTCCCTTCTGAAAGCACACTGCTTTTGTCCCCAGGAACCAGTAAATGTTATAGATTGTGGAGACAGACAAGGCTGGGGTATTTATGCCATTTTGTAACGTCTTCCTATTATGTGACATTGAACTTATGGAACAACCTAAAGCTGGTGCTTGCAACCAAGTCTTTAGTTGTATTCTGATAACAAGTCTACACTCTGCAGAAAGTGTCTGTCAGCTGCCTGCCTCTATATATCAGGTGCTTATGGCATTGTACATGGCTTAATAGGAGTATGATATTTTTTCTTGTCTTTCAGAAGACAACTGTGACTGTCCCTAAATATAGCAGCTTCTCCGGACTGGGATTATTGCCCAACCTTATCCAGTGATAGCAACAATAAAAATAAACCATGGGAACTCTTAGGAAGCAATTTAATTAGAGCATTGAAGTTTTGTGTCTCATGAATCAGGATTAGCATTCCCTGTATTGGGAAGGGAGAGGATTAAACAGAGGGATTAAAAGGACATCTTTACCCCACTGGACTCTGTGGAATAGCCCCTGAGGATATGGCTAAGAAAGAGTTCAACAGGAATGCCAAATTTCTGCTGAATAGGTTAAAAGGGTGAGGAAGCCTCTTCGGCAGCCATCCAAGCGCAGAAGACCTGCATAACATTTCTGCTGAATAGGGCCCTAAAGACAAAAAACAAAACAAAACAAAACAAAACAAAAACCATAGGAACCTTGAATTTTTTTTTCTAATTGTGTGGCTTCTTATTAATGCCTCAAACCTCCAGAGACACTTAAACTTCTTTTCTTTTTTTCCTTTTTTTTCCTTTTCAGGATAGTTAGACATTCCTTGAGATTTGCTAGATGATACAGTCTTACAGTAGAAGTAATCAGATTAGGATTTTATATAGAAAAACAATAGGTCTTGGTTAATCCTTAGGAAGCCCATTTCTTTATATCAATTATCAGTGAAAGTTACCCTGTCCTATGTCTGAAAAAAAACCAAAAACAACCAACAATAAAAACCAAACAAATAAAATAAAATCTGAAACCTTTACAATGTATGTGGTTTTCATGTATTTATCAAATACATTAATTACTTTCTGTTCCCATGAAATTGAAAGGAGCAGGCTTAATTTGCATGTTATTAGTATTGGTGTTTCTGAGCACTTTCCTAGGATTTAGTGTATACTTCTGGATCTCGGTTTTGTTTGTAAAATTTCATCCTATTTCTAATGCCATATAATAAGATTTTAACAATTATAGTAATGGGAAAGCAAGAAAAAAGTCTTACCTCTGCAAGAGGATGCCAGTGGGCAATGGGTTTCCGAGGATATGAAAGCATTTCATTCCAGTGGTCACGACCTAGACTTTCTGCATCGTTGCCTACTTGACATACTCCAATGACCTCATTGTGACCTACACTGTGAAAATGTTCCATAATATGCTTTTCATAAAATATTACCTTTAGAATCATACCATTGCATATTTCATTAGAGACAATAATTACGATTTTTTAGATGCATCTAAATATAATAAAGTATAAATTACATGGGTTTGCTCTTCAGATTTCCCACAAATCAAAACAAGTTATTATTTTATCCATGGTAGCAAACACTGTGTGTCTATATGAATTTATTTTATTTTTTTGTGAGAAATGTAAAAGGTTCTTTGTTTGTTTTCTGCAACTAGTTACAAATACAAGTAAAGTGAGACACGATTTTAGAAGCTGAGGCATGTGTCTAAGGAGTCAGTGCAGTTGCTCATAAACAGAAAATCAGTGTGTGAATTGATTGCATGTTCAGTTATTTCTGTTCTGGTAAACACATGCAGCTTAGTTACATTCGTTATGGATGCAAATCTGCATTTTAAAGTTTAGAAAGGAAATTCTGCCTGACAATGAGACATTTTAGTCTTCTACCAAATTCAATATGAGAAAATATTTAATTTCCCTTACACTGGCAGAAAAAGGATAACTTCATTCCTGGATGCAAAACTACCGTGCTAGATTTTGAGCCAACAGATAATGTTATTTTACAGCTACAGGTATCTCACCGGTCATAATCCATAACAGCTATCGACAAGTTAATTTGGTCAATGTTTTCTGGAGGGACGTCAAAGACTATGGCTTCATTGTAAACGGGATTAAGGGTATTCCTCTTGGTGGAAGTTTTTCTTTTCTTCAGTCGCCTTCCTTCACACATTAAAGAAACCTTCACGTAGGGATCTGTGTGAATCATAAGAATAACGTTGGTTTTCTTTTGTTGTTTTTACGAAAACATAAATGGAAAGTAAAGGGAGTATTCTTGTGTGCCCATACCAGTTTGCAGAATTAGTCACTGTGTCTGGAATTTCAGCTTCTTTATTACCATGGAAAGACTGGGAGGCAAAGGACACTGGAAAGCTTTACCTGTTTGAAATCCTATAATGAACAATTCAGCTTCAAGAAGTTTTTTTTTTGTGTGTGTGTTTACTGACTTCTGAAAGAGTATTAAATTATCCACTGAACTATGACTGTTTTATACAACAGCCTATGTATCAGTGTATTTATAACAACGTAATTTACAAGTTTGTAGGTCAGACAGAAGATGACGGTATTGTACCCAGTATTGATGTGTGGTTACATATAATTCCAAGTGTAAAAAATTGCAGTTTATGTTTCTCAAGAGAGTTATAATTATGGATGCAGTGAAAAAGAAAAGAAAAGAAAAAAGAAGGAAAAAAAAAACTATCTCATTGTAGATCCTTTTTGGGCGTTCTACTACTTCTAGTGTGGAAAATGAATCTATGAGCTCTTATTTAAATTAGTTTTTCTTGTTTTCATTAGCCAATTTTGAAATTGTTGTTGAAAGGAGTCTGGGCTGACTGTTTTGTCCATATGCCAACAGCAGCAGAACTGGCTTGGTGCCTCTTGGAGACTGTTGAGGGTCAGCCTGCCTCTGTGCCACAACAAATAGTCTGTTGTATGATCCAGTCTCTAATATGAAATCAATTTCGCCAACTCAACCTGTTTTGAATCATGACTGCTTTAGAAGTAATAATGTTGCTCTCTTATTGAGAGGAGATTATTTTAAACTGTTGGTTAAAGCAGAATGAACATTATTTACTTCTCAGAAATTCCTGTACTCAGGTGACTGAAGAGCTTGCAGTGTAAAAATGCTTCTATTCAAAAAACATTCTGCTAATTGACAGAGCTGGAGTTCTGTGACTCGGGAGAGAAATGGGACACTAATCCACACTGAGCATTAAATGAATTCTTACCTGATGCTCCCGTGATATCCATTGCCTTTAAATTTCTTGCCTTTATTATTGTAATAGTTAGTCTACCAGCTGTTGGAAGGTAGCAGAGTGAAAACATCAGGTCACCAAGATCCACGTTATCCTGTTCCAACAAAACAGAAAAAATATGAAGCAATAATAATAGTTTTCTCTAGACATAGTCCCTAGGAGATAAAGGTAAATTATACATTTGAGAATCTGTATTTCTATAAGCAGAAGCTGAATTCTCGTTCTCAAATGCAGCTGGAAAAACAGAAACCCATATGCACACAATATTCAAGTCACTACATTTGTTGCTAGACCTTTAAAGCTGTGAAGTGTAAATGTATCTACACTTTTCATTGCTTGTACTTGGAGCTGGGACACACTGATGCGATGAGGTGTATCATGAGGGATTGGAACATCTTTGTTGTATGTTTTGTAGTGATATGTATGTAATGCTGACAAGCTGCAGCAGGTCTCCGTGCCTTCTCTTCTGCAGAAGGATGCCCACAGTGAGGTTCACAGGAAATTGCTTGGGCAGGACAAAGTTTTCTGCAAATCTCAATTTCTTGTGAACTCAGTTGTGGTAGAAGTGGAGTCGTTATTGTAGTGGGGCAGATCCTATTAGACCAAACTCTTGTGAAAAACATAGTGCATAAAGGATTGTATCAAAGGGTTTCTGAGATTTGATTTCCCATTTTTTCACTGAGAAGTGAACTGGTACCTTCATAGGCCTACTTCCTGTAACCCAATATTTTACTTTTCAGTAAAAAGTTTTCCTTTCTGGGAAACTCAAAGCTACATTCTAGATTTTATAGGAAAGAGCAATAAAGCTCTTGTGGAACATGTCTGTCTTGCCTACAGAGCTTTGCGGAACATCTTTTATCCTTTCTCGGGACGGCTGCTCCTGTGTCAGTGTGAGCATGTCTTCTGAGCTGCCCTCAGTATGGGGAAAGCAGCACCTACAGCACAGCTTCTGATTTACATGCTAGTCTCCCTAGAGCTTCTTGGAGAGAGGAAGGTAATGGCCCATGTGTGATGTATACAGCTCGCCTCAAGTTTTTTACATCCATTAGGGAGTTTGTCATTTGGTATGGGGAAAACGGTTCCAGAATATCAAGTATCAGGGAGAGATGACGACATAACATCAGCAGTCATTCCTTGGCATAAAATAACAGTAAACCAGGTTTTGAAGACAACTGCTAATTATGATTAAGTGACATGAGAGCAAATGAATTACTGTAACCATCCAACGCAATTTTATCAGCATTTTGAAACTGCATTTTGTTTCAAAGTCACCAGTGACATGCTTTGCTTCTACTGGCAAATTCCCAAAGGGTGGTTAGAAATAGTTTCCTGAATGGCATTTTATCCGGAATAAAATAGCAAAGGTTTATTCACCTCTGTTTTTGAAATAATTCTACTCCAGAGTACCTGGTTGTGGGGGCTTAAGCAGGGGCTGAGTCTAGAGGCAAGCAGTTGGGAATAGGGAGGCCTGGGTTACAGTCCTTGCTATAATGAATAAATAAATAAATAAATCTCAACAGGAAATATAAAAGCTTCACAAAAAGTTAATGAGAAAGGACATCTTGTCTTGCAGCGAGAAGCTTCGTGTCTAAAGTAAAAGACATGGGGTATGAATGGAGTTCTCCCACATACATACCCCATTGAGTAATTTGTTAGTGGGAAGAGGATGACAGATTGCTTCTGACAAGTATTTTCTGAGAACAAGTGGAAGAAGCATCCCACTGAGCACAGCAGGTTGTGAAAGGACAGTTGCTATAATTCTTAATTTTTTTTTTATCAATTTCACCTCAGATGAACTTTCTGATCCACTGAAAATATTGCTTTCTAAATTGATGTTCCTGTGAAACTCAGTTCTGTAGTAAAGTCTGACAGAATGTAGTTGGATGGAAAGATGATGTTTTTAAATATATCTACATAGATTTTGGACCCTTATCCTGGCACTCTTAAACACACTCCTCCAATTCTTGAATTTGACTGGAGCTTGACACAGGAAATGACTATCAGAAGGGGGATTTCTCTTCTACCTCGACTGCCTTGCTTATCTCATGAGGCTAGTGCTGTGCTCTCCCATACTTAACTAGATATTGGATATTCAGTGCTTTCTAAATAAGGATCAAGCAGTGCATTTTGTTTTGAGAAAAGATCAATGAATCTGTAGATAAGAGTCTTTAGGAGCTGTGTTTGTACCAACTTCTATGTCGTATATACATGTGTGCTTAACCCCGCCATCCCAACATACCCCAAATGAAGGATGGTAGCGGACATAAAAGGTAAGTGAAAATACTTTGAAAGAACTCCTAACAAATGTTTCTCTCTGAGCTAGCTGCTGCACAGTCTGGTGCTCAGAGCCTATGTGCACACAGCTTTGAGTTAGGAGGGAGATATTCAAGACAAAGAATGGTGGTCATTATCAGAGAAGATACATCAGAAGGGATTTCAGAAAATATGTGCATTCAGTCAGAAATAGCTCCTTTCCTTCTGCTGTTATTGGAGAGGGCTGCTGTCAAAGGAAAATGCTGATAATAAGGGCCTTTTGTCAGTAATAACTAGCTTTTAACCCTGGCTGAACTTTGTCAACTGTCATCCCTTTCATTCTAAAGACCAGTGTTTTGTGGTAGCTGTAAAGCTGATAAAGACTGTGACAGTATCAAGATAGCTGATATGACTCATCCTGTTTAGTGTCTTGCTGGATCATGCTTGGAAGCAGACCTGCTGACTTGCTGACTTTTGCTGACTTGCTTTGTGGGAGTATCAAAGTGCTGTTTGAAAAGGTGAGGTTGTTCAGTCCTACAAGGTGAAGTGATATCAGCACATCTGGGAGAAGCTCCTCTTGACTGACATCTGTGCTTAACCTTACAGCAGGAAAATTTTAGAGGTGGTAGTTTTTCTTCCCATTGTGAGAAAGAAAAAAAATCAACAATTCAAATGTAGTTCCTCAGCTCTAAGGTGCTAAGATTCATAGCTGTGGAATGCTATCTTCAACTGCTAACTACGCAACTCAAGGGAACAGAATTTCAGAAGCCGCTTCAAGAAATTAAGAGAAGCCATCTTTGGGCAATGAGGGGAATTTGTCACTCTGGCAGAGTGGCTCTTTTCCATTATTTGGTCACAAGCTCTTAGAAGGAGATAGCATTGTGAAATCATTCTGTTTTCCTTCATCATAAAACCAAACTTATAAGGCATCTGTTGTTTTAACTGTGAATTGGAATATTTAGATATTGTCAAACATGGCAGGGTCATTATTTACGCAGCTCCAGTGCTCCACCTAGCTAAAAAATCTGTATTATTAAAATCATTTTCACTGGTTTCTCCTGAAAGATTTGTTGTCCCTGCTTTTCAAAGACAACTCTTCTAGTATTCCCCTCTGTAAAACTAACAGTGTGATAACATACCTTTTAAAATGCTGTATTGTCGTGGTCATGTTAATAGCTTGTGCATCTATTATCAGAAGCTATTTACAGTTTTAAAAATTGTTTTTAGCAAATAGCCTGAAGGATAAGTCACTGCTTAGTAATAGGTCAGCAGCTCCACGTTGGTTCTTGGGTTGTGCGTAAGTCATCCTGTGAAATAGGGGGATGCGTAATCTTAAAGGGAACTGTGGTAATGGACCTCTGAAGGGCTTCACTTCTGATTCCATTGAGGCAGCATTAGGAAACTCAGGCTGGATCACACCTTCTCAGTGAAACCTGTAAATTGTCTGATAGGGAGTTTCTGACAAATGGAAATTGTATTTGGCATCAGATTACTCTTGTGGATGGCTTATTCCTTTTCTGAAACACATTGGGTGCAGAGAACAGGTATGTAAAATTGTTCTGAACAAGCAGCAAGGGATGGAAGGTAAAAAACAAATGATAGGTCATAAGTTCTCTCTTTGTCTCTAGTCTAGATGAAAACATGCTACTGCTGAGTTAGACAATCATAAGTTTTGTGCCCATGTCTTCAGCAAATGATGTTTTGATTTCAGTAGCAAACAAGCTGTAGTAGGCTTGCTATCACATAGTGCCTGTGTCACTCTAAACTATATGCCTCAGTTTTGACAGGTTCCTCTGTTCCTCATGTATAAAAAGACAGACAACATTTATTTATTTATTTATTTGTGTGTTTCTTTTCCGGTACATTACAAAAATAAAATCATGCTAATTATGGGTAGTGAGGTGCTCAGATTCATTTGCTCAGTTTCATTTGTCTACTCAATGTAACCATTAAGGGGAGCACTTAGAGACAACGATGCCCTTGCTGATATCCTTTAAAGGTGCTACCCAATGAAATAGGATTTCAAGAAATTGGCAATTTTCGAGATTTTACAGATTTTTTTGCTCTGTCAGAAAATTGTGACTTTGCAAACTACCTCCATTAGCAGTTCTGCACGTCACTGGAAACGAGGAATAACATGAACATTCTGTGAAATGAGATTGTATCATTTGTGGACCGATTACCAGTATTATCTGTTTCTTTTTCTTATTTTTTTTTTCTACTCCTAGTGAAGGAACATCACTCCAAATTTAATTTAAAAAAATCTAGTTATTTCATAATCTTCACTGGAATCACTGAAATTATGCTTCTGTACTGCAAGACAAATTCTACTGTATATTATTCTTTATTATTATCTTTAATGATATGGGGGATTCAATTTTGCAGGATTTTGGAATAGGTTCACCCTGCTAAGAGAAAGATAAGTATAGAAGGCATATGGTTTATGCCTAAATGAAAAAGAAAAATTACTTTAAGAAGTGCTATCTGCTTTATTGGATATAAATCTATTAAATTGCTCATCTACGTTGAGAAACTTGATTCGGATTTGAGTGATCTAAGAGGTTCATTTGGTTCAGGCACAAGTCTAATAACACAAATTTTATGGAAACACCACACTAGGAAACACTTGTGATGCTAATCTATTTTGGAATGATTGTAAATCA
>PPHD01014038.1:0-16955 GCA_002909625.1 Bambusicola thoracicus
CGCTACAGTCTTGGTTTCATGACAAGATTTCCATATGCAACCTCTTATCAATTTTTACTTTTCACTTCTGTTCACAGAAGCTATGTTCTTGGCACCAATATTCACTGTACGTAATCAAATGTGATCACCCCTGGTTTACAGCAATACCTAAAATTTAGCTGCAGCACACGTCCTGCTCTTTTCTGTAACACTGGGTTTTTACTACCACTGAGGTCAATGACCATTTTCTGTATCATTTATCTGACAAGTATTCGGGGTCACAATGTCATTCTAAGATGGGAAGAAAGTCTTGACAGAAGCCTTTCTCACTGTTAACTATTAAGCTGGCCTGGTTTGCTTCACTGATAAAATTAATCAGCACTGAAAATCGGCACTTGTTCTTGCCTGGATTGATATTCTCTGTCCTTCCACTGATGTTTTCTGGGGATAAAAGCATTAAAAGCACTCTCTATTTTGGCTTATTTCTTATTTCCTCCTATTAGAGTATGCCTTTTATTTTTCTTTCTGTACTCTTTTTGTACTCCTTTCAGCTTGTTAGTAAGTGTGACTTTTCTGAAGAGCCTGTGTGTGTTTCTTCACACAACATCAGTAGAGTCCCAACAACATGCAGATATAAAGTGAGAATGGAATCTGGAATTTGGACAAGGATAATAAATAAAGAAGATAAACATCTGCATTCTACTAGCTTGTATTTCACCTAGGAAGTTAATAAAGTCTGCCACTCTAGTAATATAAGAGATGTGAATAGAAACATGCCAGTAAATTAATGATGAAATTAATGCAGACAAATAGGATTTGGGAATCCTGACGAGTGACCAAAACCCTCACTGGGCAGAATAACACAAACTATGACCATATGAACAAAACAGTTTTACACAGATTCCTTAGTACACCTTTGTATTTAGTGATCATCACTCGCTCAGATGCTTTATCTCATTCTTCTGAAAGGATGAGAATATTAATAACCAAAGAGAAGGCAGAAGAATCAGAAAAGACTTTTTTGAATAGTTAAGGAAGTGTGCCTGGGAGCAAAAGACTGGAGAAGCACGATCTGTTTACTTTAACAAGGGGAAGATTAAAAGATGATTTCATAATGAAGTACCTATAAAGGATGAACTGAATTTTGATGAAAGATGACTCTACCACAAATGAGGGGAAACAGAAACTACACACATTCAACCTAGAAAGAAAAGCAGTGAGGTTAATTGATCACAAAAGGATAAGGTGGATCGCAAGCAACTTTAGTAGAATGGATGTTCCTCCAAAGTGTAATTCAAACACAAGATGAAATAGAAGTAATTTCAGGGAAGTTACATATTTTGTATAGATGGTCACCAAGGTCTCTCCTGGCCAATTGGCTCCACCTAAATTCACAGCTAAGGATAAAGATAAGATATAAACTGAAAGGATAAGTGCTTTGTCCTTACCACTGCAGTTTTAAATGCAAGGGGAACAAAATCTAGTGCGTAATGATGCTATAGTTAACTTATGGTCTTACAAAAACAGGAAGTCCAACTCCTATATTCTGTGCTATGAGGCATAAATACGCACCTTTTTGATCAGGAACATGTGTAAGCATCAAACTACATTCTATTTTTTTGATACCAAGTAGAGAAAGAGCATGAAAATGTTATTAAACACAAAAGAAAGTTAGCAGTCGCTTTTCCGTCAACATGAAACACATTAAACTACCTATTAAGCAAATGGACACAGAATTTTGTGACAAAAACAAGCAGAAAGAGAAAACATTACATTCTTTTCCAAGGAGAGCTTTGACCTATTGGTACAGTCAAAAAGAAAAAGCAAGTTATTATCCAGATCTGGGATAGTATATTTTGGTGTCACAGAGCTTGGTAGGTGATATATTATACTCTTGCTATCTCCATTCCCTGAATTTATAATCACTGCAGAAACTGAATGGGAGATTCAGAAAAAACAACAACAACAACAACAAAAAAAAAACAACAGATGAAAAGCACACATTAAATTCTATAAAGAGGAATCAGAAAATAAACTAGGAACATCATTAAAGAGACAAATTGTCTATAATGTACAAATAAAATAATCTAACAACTGCAAATGATAAAAAATATTCTCAACTTCTCTCTGCTGGGTCACAAAACACACTGTCTAGTCTTTTTCTGTATTGGAAAGCAAGAAAAGGAGACTGAGAGCTTGGCTGTTCTGTACAGTCCTGTCAGTTCCCCAACACCTGGCACTGTGATAATGGAGGCTACAATGCTCCTCAGACTTTGTAGTAATTATTTGTGAACCTGTAGCTGATTGTTTGATTCTTTATGAATCTGGTGATTCCATCCACATGCAAAAGTTTGCTGCTTGCTCCCTCTGTCTGGTGATGATCCAGGAGGATCATCTCAAGCCAAACGATGCAGGAATCAGTTTTTCTGTTGAACCCACATTTTTGCAGTACTGACTGGATTGGTAATAATTTACAGGACAATGTCTAAACAGATTTCTACTTAAGTGAAAATGATTATGCATGAAAAATTTCTAACACATTTTCTAAATTTTGGATATATTGAAGAAGCCGAGCATCCTCACGGACTTTTCTTCTCATATAATACTATTTTTCTTCAGACAGACCTCCTCCATTCCTGCTCCTCTCCAAAACCCCAACCTGGCTATCAAGTGAAGTTTCACAACTGCTTGGTGGACAACAGAAATTATTGGGAATGATGAGTCTTGTCTGTAGCCACTGACTGTGATCATGTGTACATGAGTGCACAGTTACAGATCTCACTGTGCTCATCCCCTCTTACCATAACTTCTAAGGAGCGCATGGCTTTCCACCTGTTCGGCTTTTCCTGGTTTCTCTCTCCTCACAAGGCCTTTACAGCCTGCTCTCTCTTCCAACTGAAGCCTCTAAAGGAGAATAAATTTTTCAACAGACATCACCAACCCTCTTAGTAAAGTGAATAAAGTCAAGCATCATGAGGATGCTTTTCCTGAGTAGATTCAGAAAGCAAACTGAAGTCATGCAGGAAAACAACCAGGAGATGGCACTCCCAACTCCAGGAGATGACCCGAAACTCCCCAACATATTTTCAGTCAGAAACAGGTAACGGCCTCAAGTTACTGCAGGAGAGGTTCAGGTTGGATATTAGTAAAAAAAAAAAATTCTCAGAAGGAGTGGTGAGGCATTGGCACAGGCTGCCCAGAACGGTGGAGGAGTCAATGACCCCGGAGGTGTTCAAGCTACATAGAGATGTGGCGCTGAGGGACATGGATTCGCGGGCATGGTGGTGTTGGGCTGAGGGTTGGACTAGATGAACTGGCTGGTCTTTTCCAACCTTAATGACTCTATGATTCAACTAACAAACGGCCAGTAGAGCACATACAAAGGATGGTGCAGAGACACATTTGCTGAATATAGAACTACTCTATCAAAGTTGCCATCTCTACCCCCAAATTGCATGTATAGCATGTGTACAGAGCCACAGACTGGTGAGAGTTATTTATAGTGTTTTTAGAGACACTATATTGCATTTTATCTTTATTAAACTACAAATAGTTAAAAAAAAATTGCTGAGAAAAACTACCGCAGGAATAATTAAGTAAATTATATTTTAAAAGCCTGAAGTTTGGTAAAATTACATACAACTAAACCCAAATATGAAGAAATGAAGGTGTTCAGTATCATCAGCTACAAAACCGTTGCTGACTGCACACATAATCAAAATTTATATAAAACTGAAAATATTTTGAAGATATTTATCTTCTCAGACATCATCACAGTGGTTTCGTATCAGCTGGATATTTCAAAAACTGCATTTTTCTCATTATTGCCACTAATGCACTTTCTTTCTCATTTATCATGAGGTGAATGAAATTAGATCTCTCTTCTAATCCCTTTCAGTATTGAAAAGCATTAGCGTGGTAATGTAATTGTTGCTCAGTAAACAAATTTTATAAATAAATCAAGAGAAATCTTGTTTAGGTAAGAACTCAGTGGGCTTTTTTCATTTTCTGTGAGAGAGATTTCTTTTGGGTTTATCCGTGTATGAAACGTTTACATCACTGACATATATGAAACCATTCCAATAAAGTTATTTTGGTGGAAGGAAGGAGGGGCAAAGATGTCTCCTCTTTTTCAATATTAAATATAAAAGCAAATTCAGAAATTTCCAGCGGAGAAGCAAAAGAGATGTAGCTCTGCAGATGCTGCACAGCCCTCCAGCAGGTTAAACAAACAGTCAGCAAACAGGCAAGACTATAAATGATACAGCAACTGCAGTCTCTCATCAAACATGAAAATCAGCAAATGACTTTGCAGATATAATAAACACCTCAAGTGCAGAAAAGCTTGCTCGTCTGTGATCAGCATTTCACAGGTCAGAGCACTGGCTTCTCCTAGGAAATGACCCACGATACCAGCCATAATATTTGTGACAACAGAGGTCACTGTTAATGGATTTCCAAATGTTAAAAATACCTTTGGAGGCAAACCTGAGCTTTCTGTGCGGATTTTAAAAAGCACACAGGAAAAGTGTCTATGAAACAAATGCAAATGGAGGAAAAAGCACTTCTGTAGATGCATACTTCAACTTCCTAGCTCTGCATTTACTGATAAATAGATGCATACGTACATTATTTTCAGACTTTACTTCTGTAATGAGCTCTTTTTTTTTTCTTACAATGAGAACTACAAAAGAGGAAGGGGATGATTTTGTGGTGGTTTCCTCAGGCAAAATGTGCTTTTTATCTACAAAAACAGCCAGAAGACTACTTAACATTCTGGTAAGGAACAAAGGATTAGGCAGATAACGCTGCATCTGTGAAACCTGAGTGCTTACAGAATCTGAAGTGAAAGGCAAGAAAGGTTGTGATGAGGCTGAGGAAGGTGATGGGGGTAAGTTACACAATGTTGCTGGAGAAGGTGGCAGTCCTACGGCAAATCTCTCCAAGAGGCCTACTGAAATCAGCAGAACCACATCAGAAAGCAGACAGGATCACTTCCATCACTGCGGTTTCCCTGGCACTGGAGCTTGGAGGGCTCCTACAGAAGGAATGGGATGGAGTAAACTGTAGGCATGAGAACAGCTGATTTGGAACACACATTCTCTTGTCAATGCCATGTTAATCACAGGGGAAGACAAAACTCTGGAGATGGGTCTGTGTGTAGGAAAAACCTCCACCAATGGGGATGGATCATGCGTCCATCACCTTTGTTGGTCACTGTGCAGCTGGCTCAGATTGCAACAGCTGGGCTACAGCCAGAAAAACCTGAGAACCATCTTCTATCCTGAGCAATGGCATTAACAAAACTTTTATCCTCATATCACATCACAGGTTTGAATTTTTTATTTAATCCACGTGGATTTCTTTTTCATTTCCTCCTATCTCCCTGTATTACTTTCTATATTTCTGTATTATTTCTAGGATTATCTTGTAAAGGAAAAATAATACACAATGTCTATTCTGCTAATACATTACACTGTACAGACTTTTTTCTCACTTAAATTGTAGCATATTACACACACGCATTATATTCAGCTAGTGCAGTTTTACATTAGCAGCTCAAGCATGTCATAAAGGGATCACATGTTCTGGCTCTATCTAACCTACACTGGATCCTGGAATTATATATAATTTAACACAATTTTTTTTTTTTCCTTATAGCAAGGTATTCTTGTATTCAGGGTTAAACTGATATTTCTGCATGTTACCACAGAACTAAAACCATACTGAGGAAAGTCCTGAGGTCTTTCAAATTCTTTGGTTTCCAGCTGACCTACATCTGAGCTAATGGGTTGAGGGCAGCAGACAAAGCCCCCAGTAGAGCCACATTTGGTATAGCCTGAGACACGACACAAATGTTTTGCTGCACTGCAGGCTGGGGGTCAGGGAGGAGGAACGTGGCATTCTTATATGCTTTTATCAACAGATGACGGGACCTGAATGTGTTCGGAGCCAATGGACAGAAGAAAACTGTGTTGCTCCTTTCGTCTGCAGTACATACTGTGTATCTGAACATCACAGAGGCTGAAAATTCCCAGGGTGTTAATTACTGTTGTTATTACAATAATTTATTATGTCATTATTTCTTCTAGGAATATTTTGTGTCCTAAGCCATTACAGAGGATGCTACATCATACAATGTTTTTGTTGTTGTTGTTGTTAGCAGCTCTGTAAATATCATCCTTGCAAGGCATTTTCTAATTTTTTTGCTTGCATGTGCTCCATTCCAGCTCAGTAGTTCACAATTCAGCATAGGCTAAAATCACGTTTGTTAACATTTCATATTTATATTAAAATTCTGTCACCAAACTCCTCAAAAATGAGGCTGCAAGACTGATAATAATGGTGATAGCAGAGCTGGAGCTGTGAATGCACCCAGGGCTGTACATCCATTCTGTGTTTCCCCTTCAGCTGGATGGTGAGCTCTGTTTTTGAGATCAAACACAGCACCAAAATAGGAAAGCTGTACTATAGCATGCTTCAAAGAATCAGGTACACTGGCAAGGGGGTGCACTACTCATGTATGTACAAAGGAACTGAAAAATCTGGTCAGTTTAATTTCAGGCTTCAAAGTCTTGACAATTTTCTTTCAGAGTAGAGTGACCTACTTTAACAACCGACCCGTTAATACAACTGAGCAACTGCGTACAAAACATGCAAATGATTAATAATAATCATCATATCTCAGAGAGGAACACAGGCTCCCATGGTGGGGAAAACGTCAGTGGAATATTTTATAACACCCAGTTGGACTTTCCTGCAGGGTTGGTGTGTACTCTCACTATAAAAGCAATCTGCCTGTTCAGCAGAGCAGACATCGCTGTGGGGTAGGAGGATGCTGGGCGAGCTGCGGGTGGGTGCAGCAGCTCTGGGGGTCTCAAGGCTGGCTGAGTTGGAGCACGAGGGCTTTGTGGGATCAAAGGCAGCATAGTGAGGGCTGAGACATGAAGGAGCACTGGCTGGGGGTGTAAGAAGTGCAGAAGGCAGGCAGCTGTGCTCCTGTCTCAGAAAACAAGAAACTTCCTCTGCTTGAGAAATACTCCCACTGTGTCCTCTTGTTATTTGGTGCCGATTCATTGAACAGGAATTTTGTTTAGAGAGTGAGAGCTCCATGGCTGCGCTCTCCCAGCTAGGCCCTAACTCTGGATTCACTAAGAGTTCCAATGGCCATCCCAGAGCACAGTGTGCACTGAGGTTGTTCTGAGCCCCTGAACACTTCCCACTTCTGGAACTTTTTCATAGTGCAGATGTTTTTCAATGTAATGTCAAATAGATGGGGTAAAAATAAGCTCTTCCCTTAGAAGGACTCTTTTGACCCAAACTAAACTATTCGCAGAGTTTAACTGAAACTTCTCATGGTTTCAGCCACCCTAAATAAAATACAGAGAGGTTGGAACATTTCAGCTCTTTAAAATTCACTTTTTTTTTCCTAATAAAAACTCCTTGGAATCAATAAAAAGCACTTACAGAATTGGGCTAAAACCAAAAAAAAAACCCTGCTTCAGGTTTTACAAACTATTTTAATCAGCCTTAAATTGACAGTGTCTTTTTCTTCTAACACGTAATTATTTTCATGCCCATGTGATTCTGCTCTAGATTTCAGCAAGTGAATTGAAAACAGACAAATAAATTAAGCAAGCAATTTACACGGCATTACTGTTGACAGATTTCTCCATGTTGTTTCAACAGATAAGAAGGTATTGGATTTCAGTCTGGAAAGCGTGGGAACGGCTCTCTTCAGGCCTGCCCACGTTCAGCACAAAGCACAGGCTCATCTTTAGCTTATGTTTCAGAATGTCTCCTTCACAGTGCCATCACAGCTTTTGCCACTGCTGGAATATTTGATGCTCTCCATAAAGCTCTCACAGGGGTAGGCAACCACAGAAAAAACATCTTTGACTCAAGCGCCACTGATCCCAAACTTGTATCTCAAGCAAACCAATGGTAGCCCAGGAATCCATGGGAACCTCAGCCNTCATCAGCTTTTGCCACTGCTGGAATATTTGATGCTCTCCATAAAGCTCTCACAGGGGTAGGCAACCACAGAAAAAACATCTTTGACTCAAGCGCCACTGATCCCAAACTTGTATCTCAAGCAAACCAATGGTAGNATCTAAGCCTAGAGATCAGCTAATGATAGCACTAGATACTTCATCTTCAAATGGCAGATGCTTCCAACTGCATCTGTGATACTGAGGGAAGGGTCTCACCCATGAGCTTAAAAATACATTCTTCGCATTCATGTGCCTTACACCAGTCTGGCAGTGATAGCTTCCTGGATGAACTACAGCATGCAGCCCCACTGTCTCTGTAATCTCCTATAAGGGCAGAGTAACAACAGGGGTTCATTATATGAGGGCTGCTCTGAATGTAATGGTGATGACAACACTGAAAAATAGTGTTTTATGGCTGAGAATTTGCTCTATCAAATAGTGTTATCATGCTCTTTGTATCACTGTAGTTTCCATAGAAATAAATGGGACGCATTGCCTTCAGACCACCCTCTGCACACCAGTTAAGTCTAAATTTCAAGGTTCAGAGAAAAAAACACATTCTTATTTTGCACAAGCCTGCTTGTCACATTGATGCTAATTTAAGCCTTCCTTTTACAATTAAGAAATCCTGATGGTAAAACTAAAATGTTTTGAACAATCATTTGTACATAATTACAACACCTACATATATGCAAGATTAAGTCCAGGCCTCAGACTGCAATTATAGGAATGCCCATAATTTAAATTAACTATAATTTCATCAATTCTGTAAATCGCTTTGAATGGATCTGTTGCTTGTTGATTTTGTGCCATGTGAAGACATGATAAATATGACATGTACCCTCATCACATGAATAATGTATTCCGCATCTTAAGTGAGCCAGTTCTGCTCCAGAAAGAAGCTTAATCCATTCCCTGCTTCTGGGGATGAAAGGAATTAAACTCAGTGCACTGATTTTACAGTTTGTGCTCATTTGACTTTAATTATAAAATGATTATTTCAACCTTTTTTTTTCCTGTAAAATAAACCAAGTCTGAGATCCATGTAACCTCTACAGAATTACAGTACTTCCTTGTGCATTTGGTTTTTTCCTCATCAACATTGCACGTTCAATACAGTTACCCAGGAAAGGATAAAAACAACATATTGAAGTTTACAGTTGATACAGCAGTTTCACACCCCACAGTGATGAAAGGTCTTTTTTTTTTCTCCATATCTAGCCAAAGGAAGGAGCACTGGCATCCTCTTAAGTGAACATAAATGTCGCAAGAAGGAACCTTCACCAGGCACAGAGAGACAGCACAATCTTGTGCTATACTGGAATATTTAGACCATGTATCCTGGAAATATAAGTTTACTTGTATCATCTCACAGACTATTTAAACCTGTGTAAACCAAAGGATAGGATCATTTACCTTTCTTTAAAAAAAAAAGAGGAAAAAAAAGATTTCTCCTGGCTCTAATGGACAGATCATTCCTTGGGAATAGGATAGGACATATGCAGCCCATGTCTCAGGAATGACAGAGCATCAAGTGGCTTGGACAGCTATGTTGTCAAAGGTACTGACAGGCCTCAAGCCTGAAAAAAAGCACCTTGGGAATGTAATATTCTATCAGGCACGTCTGGGGGAAATAGCACCGAATGCTTTCCATACAGCATATACCCTCCATGCAAGGATTACTGACAGTAACTCCTGGTGACATCTCTCCATCCAAGTTTAGAAGACTTTACCAGAGTTAACCGTACTGCACCTTCCCTTTTCACAGTTGTTTAGAGCTGACCTACATACTGTCAGAAGTCAGATCCTGAGCCCAAGCAAAACCAAAAGCAGCTGCAATACTTCCTGTCTCAACCTAACATGACCAGGGAATACAACTGGTATTCCTCCTGTCACCAGAATGCTTTGGTGGGATGTGTCTGCATCTGTGGCAAGAGAACCAACAGTGTGGATAAACCACCCGCAGACAAGTAAGATTAGATGCTATTTAGAAGGCCAAACTTTCTATGTGTCGAAAGGGATGTAAAAGTTCAGGGGATGTTTCCAGAAACTTCAGTTAAACTCCTAAATGTTGGTTACTTCACAAAATACTGCTTAATTTTATAAAGGTATTCATGCATCTAAATTCACAGCATTCCTTGTGCTAGAACGGCAATTTGTCAAGGCATGAAAACTTTATTATTATTTACTATTGCATCAGCTCAATGTCATTTATACTTTGGGTTCCTGAGGCAGGGAGTTGCACCAAGGTGTGAAGATAAATGTCTTCACAACTTTGAAAAGTGAAGAACACACAGAAGAACACACAAAATGACAAATAGTATAATCTCACCAAACACTTGTCAGTGCTGTCTCTCTGAAGTAACTCTGACTCACACACAGCATACACAGCATCATAGAATGGTTTGGGTTGGACCTATAAGATCACCTAGTTCCAACTCCTCTACTGTAGGCATGGACACTTCTTCCTAGACCAGGCTGCTCAAAGCCCCATCCAGCAAGGCCTTGAATGCTTCCAGGGAGGGAGCATCCACAACCTCTCTGGGCAACACGTTCAGTGTCTCACCACCCTCACAGTAAAGAATTTCATCCTGACATCTAGTCTAAATCTACCCTCTTCCAATTTAAAACCACTTCCCCTCATCCTGTTGCTACCTGCCCTTACAAAAAGTTCTATCCCAGCTTTCCCGTAGGCCCCTTCAGGTACTAGAAGGCTGCTATAAGGTCTCCTCAAAGCCTTCGCTTATACACATGCACACTAAAATTCCAGAATATGCAGTTAAAATAATTAAGTTAAAACTTAAAATAAATAGTCACAACGACTACTGAGCATTTGGCATTCCTACTCTTATCAAATGACCTAAAGAAAAATTCAACCCATTCAACTTTTATCAAACCTTCTCTTTAAAGAACATGACTGAAAAATCTTCAGTTCTCTGTTACCTAAAACTATGAACTTCAGTTTGTATTCATATTTGTATACCATAGCATAAGTAATTCATAACTAACGTAACCAGACCATAAATGTCAACTACTACGTTCAAGGTGAAAAAAATCACAAGATTATTATTTTCATTAAAGAAGAGATTTAGTATGCTAAATATTAGTGACATGTGAGTTACGTAATTATCTGAAGAGGTATCCATACAGACAGCTTAATTCATTTGTACTGACTTGGAGAAAGAACTGTGGTTGTATAATCCTTATAACAATGAACGCACACTGAACACTGCAGTTGATTTTTCCCACAACAATTTTGATTTTCATGACTGGATTGTGAAAATAACAATCTTTACATCACCAGGATATTTTAAGCAGTCAAAAATATTCATTTTGACCAATAGTAAATCAAACTCTCTAACTCTCTCACGCACATACACACACGTACATTTACACATAGGGCATCCATACAATCTGTACTTTGGCCCTTCAGAAATAATTCAGTTACTGTGATGAGATCTGAGCCTGGCAATGATAGAAGTCTGAGCTCCATCCCTTGTATCTATAACCTTTGAGAAGGATGTGTGACTTCGTTCAGTAATAAGGCCACAGAGTGCACAGAATATGATGATTATTCATTAGAAGTTGGGCGACATGACCTTACAGTTTCTGATTTCTGTTGCAATACATCTTCCCATCCAGTCAGAGGTTACTGTTCTTAAGGTGAGAATGGCATCATCAGTTATTGCACCTGTGCACAACCTTTGTCAGTGTTCATTTGTTTTCATTAGCTGATCCCTAAATTTTACTCGAGGTGAAAACTCCCTTATATTGCTGCACAATACATATAATATTGCTGTTCATAGGCACGCTGTGCAGACCCATTTGAAGTAATTATAAGACACAGAGGTTTGAATATCCCATTGATCTGGCAGGTCCAGCTCTGTGTGACTGGATGACAGAATCCACAAGGATGATGCATGTATAACAGAAAACCACACACAGGTGTGACTTCTGACAGCATTCAGGATTGGAAATATGAGCCAAACTCCCTACACCACCGAAGACAGATATGAAAGAACAGATTTCTCAGGGCCTCTGATGAAAGGGCTGTTGTGACCAGCATGTGAAATCTGCTGCAAAAGGCAGATGCAGAGATGCTCCTCATACTGAAAGCCCCAGGGAATCTAACGATATAAACTCCTTACAGTTCCAGTGGAACCTTCCTTACAAATTACTTGTTGGTACCTATACTTTATTTGCTTTTTATAACGAGTTTAATTTTGATTAGTATTACCTTGCTGTTCACAAACCACGTGTTATAAAAAGCAAAGCAAGTCTTACCTGGAATACTCTGTCTCCTCACAGACAGTGCTCCATCAGCTGTCCTTGTCTGGTTTGCAGACTTTGTGTAAGGACTCTCATCTAAACAGAAACAAGCAAAGTTGCAGTTACTGATAAATATAGTGTTAAAGACAGAATTCTTTTAAATCTAATTATTGTGAACTAACAATGCAGAGTACAAGAGCTAGATGAGGATGGATATTTCTGAATTCTGACTCAACGCTCAATGTCATGTCTAGCCTCAAAAATAATGGCTCTGAACAACAGAGCTGAAAAGGATCAGGTAAAGCTCAGATCAGAGATAATGGTTTGTTGATGACAGGCTGGACATACAAAGCCCAGTTTCGAAGTAAATATAGAAACTTTCATTTTCCTCATATTAAGAAGTTTCATGTGTCAAAGACTCCAATAAGAGAGGGACCTTCCCTGTTGAGAAGTATTTCCAGAACCTTTTGAATATTCTGGCTGTAGAGATATACTCCTTTTCTTTTGGGATCTGCCACAGGACTCTTCATTTTCCACAGTTAACAATTGATTGGAGAGAACATCAGAAAGCAGTTGCCCAATAGGCCAAGCACACTTACACTGAAGTACAGCAGTGTAGCAGCCTGTGTCTAACCAGGAGGCTCTATTCACCAACTGGTCAACATGAAGGCATTGAGGCTGCTGCTGGTGGGCCCAGCAGATGAGTGGTCTATTAGAAGCAGCATGAGGCAGAGGTGAGGCATTTGTGCATCTCTGCTGGGAGCAGAGTGACCATGAGGAAAACCATCAGCCACACAGCAGCTTTAGCAATGGCAAGCTATAAGCTCGCTGAAGAAACATGCATGCAAGAGAAGAAATAGTAGTGTGGATTTTATTACCTCAGTCAAAGGAAAGGAATCACAAGAAATTAGGCTTCTGTCTTGCTTGTGCTTTAATCTAGTGCTCAAACACTTTAAAGCACTATCAAATCCTTCTATTTACATATTTTTCTTTCATGGACTGATCAGTTTATAGTGTGTGCATGAATGTGGATATAGTAACAAGAAAGCTGAATGAGGTTTTTGTTTTATTTTAAAGGCAAAACAGTTTTGCAAGGCCACATATGAAGACCATGTAGTGGTGAAATATCTCAGACAGATATCATTGTCTTTTCTACAGAAAATGAGCTGCCATTGCTTTGGGACTATATTGTTACAAGGAGAGAGGTAACGGGTTTGGTTATACTGCATGTTAATACAAGCTTGAAGAAAATAAAGCTGTCAGCTACCTGATGTACAGAAAAATGAAAGAATATTAGCACAGACACAGCTACACGAGTTAAGAAAAAGGCAGACGTGTAAGTGGAAAATCTAATATTGCAACATATGCACTACATAGCCTTATGGAAGTTAAAAAGAAAAAATGAAAGAAGTGAATAAAGAGCTTGTAGAAGAAGCAGGATCAGCTCTTTTCTGCCACAGAAGAGGCACAGCTGAGCTAGAACACAAGCTAAGGGTCTCTGAATAGTTACTAGCTCCTATCAATACCAAAAATTGGCATCATCAATAACATGACCGATATGTCACATGTATTATTCTTTATTCACAGGCACTGAATGTGACAGCAGATATTGTGAGACATGCATTTTTCTGTTAAAAAGTGGGCAGGAAACATAATACAATTTCTCAGGAACTGATGGATGGTGATGATTTTTGGGCCCTATTTGCATGTGTGCCCTCCCTATGAAAAATCTATCAGCTCCTGGAACAGCTTTCTCCTAGTCAGACTCTGTACATTTGCATTATTTTCATCAGATTGGAGAGAGGGTAGAGAAGAGAGGTGAATGTCCACAATGAGACCTTTTTCACTGAATCTTTGTCAGGAGCAAACAAATAAATCAGCTGCATTCTTTTGCTGGAATAGAATTTTCCCCAAATTGTACTACACTGGGAATATACGTGGTTAGCCCGAGCTCACAAAAAAGGATGAGCCTGCAAATCTTTCTGGTTAATGGCACCAAGGAGGGAAAACGAGTGTGCATTCAAATCAGTTGCAAGGGAGCAGGAACGAAAAGTCTAGTATTTTGCATGTAATAACTGGCAGGTACAAAAGACAGCTGAGACTCTGTATTTGAGGCCACTAGCATTTAGGTTTAGCACTGAAAACTTGTCAGGTATTTCTGTGGTTTATGTGCTGTTAGATACTGCAGGGATATAATTATTTTACATTTTTAACCTGTCTATAGATTCCCATAGCAAACAAAGTGGCATAAAAGATTGCTTCATTTTGTGTTAAGGGGGTTCAAAAGTTATATGTCTAATTATTATGGAGGAAAAACAATGAATTATTGCCTCACTGGTGGATGGGGAAGTTTCACTTTGCTGGAAGTCCTGAAGACAGGAAAGAATTATCTTCCAATGCCCATTTAAGAGTGAAATCACACTGTGAAATAATGAGAAATCACTGTGAAGAACTCACAGAAACAAAGGAAAACAGATACAACGAACTGAAGAAGGAATACAAGCAGTGCCTTTATTTGAGACTGTAGAGTACTATAAAGATAGATGCACAAGTAGATACCATCCTAAAGAGAAGAGAATACAGCAAAGAGACAAGAAAGCCCTGGTAGCTCTGAAATGCCAGACACCATTACACTGTCAAAAAAGGAAGAAGTCTGTTTGTCTGCATTAGCAAAGTTGTTTGTATGGCAACAAGAATTTACAAATCAAATCATAATTTATGCCCCATCTGCTGGAGGGGACCATCCTCGGCAGGGAAGATTTTTTTTGCAAACATGCAAAAACATCTCCTGGTGTTATTGCTTAGAGGGATTTGTTTGAGTGCTCTGTGATTCCAGCTTCACCCTCTATAGCACAGACTCTCTGGAGATGAAACTCAACTGAGCGAGCCAACACACTAAAAAAGCAAAGGAGAAGAGTGTGAAGCATGCCCCAGGGGGAGACTGCAACTTGGAATTAGGTGAAGGTGAGATATACATAAGAAGTCACCTATACAAAGTAGAGGAGGAAACAGGATACATTCAGATGCATAAATCTTAGCTAGCTACAACCTTGTACTAAAATAATCTGATCGCCAGTGGGGAAAGGGCTGCAGCCTGTGACAAACCTTCAGGCTGAGTAGCCTTTCAGCTGGATGCCAAAGCCCTTGCTGGGGCAGCACATGGGGAGCTCCCCACTTCTGCCCACTCCTACAGGAATTGCACTGCTGGGGGCTGCACTTCCAACCTTGCAAACAGCATAGCTATGTGAATACAGTCTTGGAACTGCATTTATTACACCACTGACATTTTTTCTCCCCACTCTTTTGGCTAAGGAATTAAACAGCCCAGAGTAACCAATTTCTAGTAGTCAGCTGGTCATATCAAGGTGACTGCTATGCCAGCAGATCTCTTTGCCTAGTGACTGCAGGAAACAAACCCTCTTTCACTGCTAGCAGGTGAGCTCATTTTCCCCTAGAATTCCTAGTTCGTGTGTTTTCTTTAGTTGTAAATGTGCAATAGTGAATAAGCTGCCTGCTGTGCTAATTCCCCCAGTTCCTGCTGCAGTGTCTTCCAGTTACTGAGATCCTGAACCAGCAAAGTGAAGTCATCACCCTGGTTTTTCTCTTCATGCTCATCCTCATCAATGCAATAGCTCCAACTACAAGTAACAGTGGCTAACATATCATCCTTGCAAAGCTCTGCACACTAATTAAAGGTTGCAAAGTT
The DNA here is from genome assembly GCA_002909625.1 of Bambusicola thoracicus. Lineage (NCBI taxonomy): Eukaryota > Metazoa > Chordata > Aves > Galliformes > Phasianidae > Bambusicola > Bambusicola thoracicus. The sequence goes on from PPHD01014038.1 coordinate 15,949, forward strand.
AATGATCAAGTGAATAGATAAGCAGTCCCACTGCTTGCAGTTACTTCTGTAGGCTTACTGCTCTTACCTATTGCCTGTGAGGCAGATAAACAACTCTTTGCACTTTCCTGCCTGTTTTTAACCAGCTGACATCTCTCTCTGTAATTGAATGATTCATTCTTTGAGTTAAGGACAATACTGTGACCTGTTCACATCATTCCCCATCACTCCTACTGCACAGGGGGACCTCTATCCAAGACTAAGGGCTCTATACACTCTAGGAAACCAACAGTAATGTAATCCTATAAAGATGATATATACACTGGACAATGCACACATAAGTGCTTGGGACTGCACTAGTAAAATGACCATTTGTAATCTTTAGATATTTGCTATATTCAGTTTAATATCCTTTGAACGATATTAACTGGGGACACATAAGAGGGAACAAGGAAAGTCTAAAGATATTTCCTCAAGAGCCAAGCCCAGGCATTCAGTGTATCAGGAGGTTTATGATCACTGGAACATTTGCGTGTCCCTCAAGAGGGCTGTGAAAGCTATTGACACAAGAACACTGTTTACAGTTGTGGTAAAGGCTACAAGCACTCTCCCTGTGCCAATCTCACAACTGGTTGGAGGATCAGAGGAGGAGGCACGTTCAGGTGCTAACTGCTGAACCCAGAAAACGTGCCCACATCCTCTGCTTCATAATACTTATTTTTCAACAAGTTTCTTGTTTATATCTCATTATGGGATAAGCTGGACTTTGGCCAAGGGAGAACTGCTTTTAGAGTTTAACCAGACTTGAGAACTCAAACAAGTAAAACGTGAGATGCTGCATATATGCTCCTCATTGTTTCTTTCCTAAGCATCTCCAGTTCATGTGAGTCTCAAGACTTGACAAGAAAGTACACTACACCTTCAGCTTGCTCAGCATGTTGGAGGAGTAGGATTGCCGGCATGTGTTGTTGCTTGCATTTCTTATGATAGCATGCATCTACTCAGTAGAGAATCACGTACCTACACAG
>PPHD01014039.1:4308-16953 GCA_002909625.1 Bambusicola thoracicus
CCAGCATCTCACCACTCTCCTGGTAAAGAACTTCCCCCTAACATCCAACCTAAATCTTTCCTCTTTCAACTTAAAACCATTCCCCCTTGTCCTGCTAGTATCTACCCTTTCAAAGAGTTTACTCCCTTCTTGTTTATAGGTTCCCTTCAGACACTGAAAGGCTGCAATGAAGTCACCCCGCAGCCTTCTCTTCTCCAGTCTGAATAAGCTCAGCTCCCTCATCCTGTCTTCGTAAGGAGAGGTGGTCCAGCCCCCTGATCATCTTTGTGACCCTCCTCTGGACCCTCTCCAACAGCTCCCTGTCTCTCTTGTATTGGGGACTCCAGACCTGGACACAGTACTCCAGATGGGGCCTCACAAGGGCAGAGTATAGAAGGACAATCACCTCCCTGTCCCTGCTGGCCACCTCTCATCTGATGGAACCCAGAATACCATTTGGTTTCTGAGCTGCAAGACCACACTGCTGGCTCACATTAAGTTTTTCATCCACCAAGACCCCCAGGTCCTTCTCTGCAGGGCTACTCTCAAGGACTGCTTCTTCCCATACCTGAGATTCTTCTGGCCCAAGTGCAAAACCTTGCACTTTGCCGTGTTGGACCTCATTAGATTCCCTGGGCCCACCTTTCAAGTCTGTTGAGGTCCCTCTGAATGGCATCCCTTCCTTTCACTGTGTCAACCGCACCACTCAGCTTGGTGTCATCAGCAAACTTGCTGAGGATGCACTCAGTTCCACCACTGATGTCATTGACAAAGATGTCAAAGAGCATCGGTCCCAAGACAGACTCCTGGGGGACACCGCTTGTTACCAGCCTTCACCTGGACACAGAACCATTAATCGCCACCCTCCGTCTGTGGCCTTTCAACCCATTTCTTATCCATTGGGTAGTCCACCCATCAAATCCACATCCCTCCAATTTGGAGATAAGGATGCGGTGGGGGACCATGTCAAAGGCCTTGCTCAAGTCCAGGTAAATGACATTGGTTGCCTTCCCTTTGTCTACCAATGCCATAACAAACAAAGGGAAAACATGTGTCAAACTAAGATACACCAGAGCTAGAATGAACTGACAGATTTACAGCACCTATTACAACACTAAGATATATGTCTCTATCTGGAAAGATGTATAGTTCTATTAGAGCAGTGCTTTGCTGTGGAAAAAAAGACAAACCTTGTTAGTGGGCCTAACTAGCTTGAATAGAAATGCCACATCGATATGTAAACACTATTTTAATAACAGTCAGCACAGAAACCTCTGTAGTTGCTGCAGTGCAGTGCTAGGTGCTGAGCCATAAGTACCGCTCTAAGAGTTAAATAGAAAAAGTAACTCCATCTTTTGGAAGAACACTCCTTTCTCTTTCGGGAGTAATTTCAAAAAAGTTCTTCAAAGGTCTCTTCAAACAGTTTGAAAAGTTTTGAAACATCTTTCACTCAGCAACACCCCTCATGTGGGCAAATTTGTGTACTGGATACCCACAGCAGGTACACCAAATCACAAGGTCAGCAGCATCCAGGACAGGAAGATGTGTGTTGCATTTGGACAAGGAAAGAAGCTTAGGAAGTCAATGGGATGCAGCAAGGAAGGAATCAGAGAATCAGAGAATGGCTTGTGTTGGAAGGGGTCCCAAATATCATCAAGTTCCAACCCCCCTGCCACAGGCAGGGCCACCAACCTCCAGACCTAGTACTAGACCAGGTTGCCCAGGGCCCCATCCAATCTGGTCTTGAACATGTCCAGGGATGGAGCATTCAAAACCTTTCCAGGCAGCCTGTTCCAGCACCTCAACACTCCCTCTGTGAAGAACTTCCCCCTGACATCAATCCAAAGCTTCCCTCCTTGAGCTTAAAACTAACTAAAGCTAAAAAATTGATTGTCCTCCTTTTTACAATCTCCTTTTAAACACTGGAAGGCTGCAATGAGGTCTCCTCGCAGCCTTCTCTTCTCCAGGAAGGAAGCCATCAAGGCATTGTTGAGAAAAGAGAGTGTGGATCTTAGAAGAATACAGATGAAAGTGCTCACCGCCGGTTCAGCTGCTCCATTTGCTGGATAGAGCCAGACCTGTGGATCCCATCTGGTGTTGCTGCAGCTGTGGGGCGCTGCCATGTGGTAGTTCGGTTGACATGGTCAACGTAGAACACCCTCCCGTGGCTGTCTATCCGAGCTTCCCAATCTGAGGTTGGAAAAAAAGGAAGGGAACATGCTGTCAGCATGACATCTTCCAAAAAAATTATGTGGGGGGGGATACATAAACACACACATATATATTCACAGAGAGAAGATATACACACAAGATACCATATACATGCCTACATGCGTGCAATATATGTATATATATTCAACATATATATTCAAATGTGTATATATACTATGTGCTTATCTATATGCATATATTGTATATGCATATATATAAATACTTCACACACAGTACATAGGTAGCTTATGGAATTCACCATCACAGACTATAAAAACACATGTTTTGAAAGGCTGGATAATTTTACAGTTACTACTGCTAGCTGGCTGGATTCATTGCAGGTCAGGGCAGCCATAGAGAACTGACACTTAGCAGAGAAGGATTAAATCTGAACTAATGTGGCAAATCCATGTTTTCTGTTTTGTTATGTTTCAGAATAAACATGCTTACACATGTTTCTTACAACAATTATAGGCTCCCCTGAAAACTGATCACAGCCTGATTGGACATATTCGTACAAATGTCTGTAGATATACACAAATGATTTTCATAAAACTAGTGTTCTGATGAATGCCAATTTGACTTAAAGTTTGCAGCATAATTCTGAGCCTTCAATCACTGTCTCCTTTTAATGTTTAAGTTATCCCAGGATTGAAAACTAAATGTTCTGATGGTATGTGGAAAATGGTAATATTGATTAAAAAAAAAAAGGTTTGTACAGGGGAAATTCAGAAGTGAATTACTTAACAAAGCTCCACATTGGATTGCTTGGAATGTATGGAGTTGTGATATAAATTTGACTTGCTAGCTACATATTTCTACAATATCTATCAGCTGATGACATCTCTATGTATAAACATACTTTCTACATGTGTTTATATACAAAACTCACTCATATTCACACACAAATGCACATACAAGTAATTACCTTAGGGGGGTAAAACTATTTGTTATTCCCATACTCTTAATACTCTCACTATGACTACTCTAGCTGGAGAGACTATTCCTTCTACGTTTTCCCATGACCAAATTCAGGTTCAGCTGGATTTCATTCTTTACATCTTATCTGCTACTACTTCTATGAGTAGAACTGAAGTTATATCTTTCCGTGCTGTGTCTGGAAACCCATTCTTCACAGTTTCCTTCTCCAGAACACCAGCTATGGCTAAACTCAGCTCCCATATCTGGACTGGTCCTATCCTAGTGTAGGGTGTCTTAAGTCTGTGGCTGGTAGCCCGTGGCACAGGTTCCAGGAACCTAAACTGGACATCTCTCTTCGGAGAGATCTTCTGTGAGACTTCAAAACAGCAAGAGCCTTATACACATGCATTATTACACTTGATTGTGTAAGTACTTCGGTAATTATAGGTGCAAAAACTATGCTAACACCACATGTACATACATACAGTCTCTCTGTGAACATCACAAAATTTTAAAGGGAGGGCTCTCTGGTTATCCAACTGGGTAAGGTTTCTCAAGAATGTTGCAGCTGTATTAAGAACAAGAACATAGCTTCATGAAAATGATGTCTAAAACTAAACACCGAAAAAGAGCACATCAAGCACAACAGATGCACACTGAATGGAATCAGACTTGGCAGGTTGAAGGCCAAAGCCTTACCAAGCATGCTGACACGAGTGGTGGGTGTACCACCATGGCTGTTCTGGAACTATGCACTATCTGCAACATCTTGTACAAGGAAATTGTCTTGGCCAGATCAAAGGTGCTATGTTGTACCTTAAAATCACTAAGAAGGTCTTCTTGCTTTCCCAGTCATTACTTCACACTATAATATATATATAACAAGCTGAGAATAATAAATCTCAATGGATTAGGGATTTGTAGGTAATGTTCACACCCACACTCTTATCAGTCTACATAGAGTACCTCATCAATATTGATCCGGAGCCTGCCGAAGGACGCTTACTAAGAATAAAATTATCCAATTACAGTGTAAATCTAGAGTTTCTCATAATCCAGCCCTATGCATTACTGGCTCCAGAGCCTATCTTGCAGTGTATCTCTAATTAAATGTAATTGTGAGTTCCTAAGCTTCTAAGTACAAGCCTTAGAAATCCAAGAGTAACAAAACTTTTTCAGAGCTTGAAGGTTACAGTGAAAATTTCAGGTCAGAACTGTGCAGTTTCAGGATGGCTGTTTCTGCAGGATGCATCAGACATCCTGCAGCATTATGTACAGACATGAACTGCCTCTATCGAACTGTGAGCACCGCTTTATTCATTGCTGAATGTGTATATGCACCTGAAACCACATGTTGACACTTGCAGTGGCATACTAAAATATTTAGAACAGTGCAGTGTGGCTTTTGAGACTTCTGCAGTGGTCCTAGATAAGTACTGATCCTTTCAACAGCTTTTAAAATCAGCTGAAGAGCTATTCTTCTGATCACCTGGGAAGACTGTCGAAGGGTGGAAGGTGCTGGTATTTTGGATGCGCAAATTAGTCAGGTGCACTTTCTGCCTTTCCACAAGACAACCAGTAAGTTATACAAGTTACTGAAGCTGCATACAATAGCAGATTTGTGGACAGACGGATAGATACCTGCACAGAGAGATGAACAGGCTGACAGGTGAACCAACAGACAGGACTCAGGTTTTGAGCTATGCTCATGTCCCTTCATGCTACTTCAGAGGCATAGATAATCTAGGCCAATTCTCCTCAGGCCTTTTTGTTACTTTTTCGGGCAAAATAAAACTGTGACTACAACAGAGACTAACCTTAATCTAACCTTCACAGAAGTAGTATGCTCGAGCACAGTGTGGAGATGGGTCAGTAATTGTTTGTTCTCTAATGATTCCCCTCCATCAGATGAGTCATATTTTACAACAGCATCTGAAACTGCTCTGATTTATACCAGAAGATGCAGTGTCTTCTGGCAGGCCCATAATCCTGGAGTGGCAAAGAAAACATGCTGTTTTTCCCTTTACAAGCTCAGTCACACCTTTTGTACAGAGCAGTGCTGAACAGGGCACACATGTTTTTCTTGGCTTCAGTTCTGCAGGGCATGTAGCAGTACTAGAAAACACATGCATAATAAGGGGTGAGCATTAATGCCGTCAGAAGGCAGTAAAAGCTCTACAAGTCTCCTGTCAATCTCATATAGGATTTAACATTTGAGCTGGTCACTAAGACATTCCTAAATAAACAATGAATCTGGTCTATCTTACTTTCCTAAACAAAGCTGCTTGAAACAAAATTTCCTCCCCAGTATCAACTGTTGTGCAGTTATGATGAAATGAAGTTATTCAGAAAACTATTCCAAAGAGAAAAAGGACTGACCATAGAATTATACATGGCCAATGTAAAACCAGTCAACAATGATCTTGCAGCACTGACATTATCTTCAACAATGTGAAGAGGTTAATGTTTCATGTAAGAAGCAAGCCAGGCTTGTTCATGTAACTGATGCTTAAAATATGAAGTTTTTTCCTTTCATATCATTCAATAATTATTTAACTGTGAATAAGAGGCACTGAGACAGTGATACTGGATACTAGAAAAAGAAATATTTATAAATTAAGACAGTAGCATTCCTTTTGAAACAACTTTGAATGCTCACAAAACAAATGCTCACTAAGAGCATTTAGCACTGCCTTCGTAAGTGATATTATTTAATTCAACTCTTTTTTCCCCATAAAATCAGCTTGGTAGAGTCTATTCCCATTAAAGTCAATACACTTAAGTCTCAAAGCCTTTATACAAAGACTCAAGTCTTTATTGGTAAAATTATGCTATAAACAGACAATCATGAAAATCCTATAAAGGCATATCACTTCTAAACTGTGTTGTCATATACTGTTTTTCATATATTTAACCCTTGTTGTGAAAGCACTCATGAAAATCAATTGTAGAAATATTTGCCTTTTAGGGATAATTACAACAAAGAGAAAAAATGTGTTGAATTGGTTATGAATATGGGACATGGATTCACAGTACATTTTGTTTACCTGAGGTGGTGTCAGTGTCCTATCATTAAGTCATCTAATTGGGAATGTGTCCTATTCACAAACCACTGAGGTAAGAGTGGGAGGAAGAAAAATATTTTCCTGTTACAGTGGTAACCATTCCCCATTCCATCATTCACTGACAAGTCACAGTGGGACTCTAATAAGACTTCATTGGGCTAAGGACATTTGAATCATTCATGCTACTGTGCTGCTGATGCCAGCATCAGGACTATATTCAGTTTGCGAAATACTTGACAGCATGGTTGGTAAATGATGAATTATTTTTCAATGGCACCACAGGACAAGTTCCCACCTCGGGCTCTGAAGAAAACAGTGCTTTTTTTACATGCCTAATTGTTTTTCTGAGGCACTGCACGCTTTGGGTTGGAAATCACGTGCTGAAGTTGCAAGTTGATTCGCAGTACGTTGCAGAATGTAGACTGCACTCTGCTGGACAGTTAGTGCTAATGTAAAAAGCGGAATAATCCTCCAGGTACGCAAGGGTAAAGGTACTAAGCGAAAACATCTTCAGCAGTAGACACAGCAGTAAAAGTTCCGTATAATCATCCTGCAAGTCAGTTACTCTACTTAAAAATCTCTGATTTTTATTCATCTCATCTGCAGATGTCATTACTTCCATAATGAACAGAACATTAAATTGATCACCAAATCAAAAAACAGTATGATAGGATCACCATGCATGAGCTGCCTTTCACAGAATCATTTGGACCTACTATTTGTTCCTGGTGCATCCTGACTGATCAAAAGCTCTGCTGGACCTGAAAGCAGGGCTGACTGAGAGGAGGGAGTACATCCCAAACTATGTTTGAATTGGGTTACAGAAAAACCTGAAGACAAACTTCACCAAAAAACAAAACAAACAAAAAAACAAAACAAAACAACAACAACAACAACAAAAAAACCTATTCATTCAAATCTCACAATATTGACTGGAATGAGGAAAATACTATAATTTTCATTTCATGGTAGCTAAAGAAGAAGATGGATCAAGGCAAAGAGATGTTATAGAATTTGTCCAAAATAACATGACAGTCAGGGTCAAACATGGGAAACAAAAGACCATATTGCTTGGGTTCTGGAGAAAGTATATACGGAACAGATGGTGTTATATAGAAAGACATACTGACCTCTACACTGTTTGAATTAACAGGAAAGGCTGAAAAATGTAATAAATTAAAAAATGCTAAAGCTTACTTGGTGGAAGAGGCTCATCGATAGTTGGGTAGTGATGATGGTCAGGCCTCAGAGAAGGAAGCTGGCTGACTGGCTGAGAATTATGGAGTAAAGGACAATCACCTATGGACAAGATATTCAAGATATTGACAGTCATTCACTGTTTCCACAACATGGTTCAAAAAATGTGCTACTGTAAAACAAGTGATAATTTGTCACAGAGGTTTTCCTGGTATACTTGCAGCTCTAGCTATTCCTATTCCCAGGCACCATTTTAGCAACAATTCACACACCAAAGAATTATGAAAATAATGCAGTCAGGGCTCCAATCTCAGGTTTGAGCCAATGCTAAGCTATTATGGGCCACATCTGGACTCATAGACACATAAGTGTAAGCGAGAGAAGAATCAGGCTTGATCTCTGAGAAATACGGTACAGCTCAAGCTTCTGCAGAAATTGGACAGGAACATGCAAAATCCTGGCTCCAACTTTTCTCACCAGCAGAATATGAGGCTAAAACCTGCTCTGAATCTTCCTCTGCTTTTCCAAAGGATCAGCAACTGTATAAATAGGTTGGAGTGGCAGAATTATGCAGCCCCTGTAAAGCAGAACACCTCCTTCTACAGGAATTTTTCAAAATTCAAAGTGTTCATCTAGGGTGGGAGGAGAGAGAATGAGATAAGGACCAGAAACAAATAGGAGACAGGTGGTAGAAGAGGACAAAAGATAGTGAAACATAGTCAGGACCTGAGATAAAGAGAGAAGACCTGAGATACAGAAGTAGGAAAGAAGAAGGAAAACTGACACACAGTGGACAGTGCAACGGTAGTTTTTAGAAAACAGTAATACTGTATATATGTTTATATATCTGAATATGAAATAAATGAAATCTACATAAATGTCCAAACTGACGTTCTTTTGAGAGGAATAACTTAAGATCCAGATATTTTTTATAGAATCCTTTAAGATATGAAGAAGTTTATTGTAAGGAAGAAAAACTATTCCTCATCTTAGACTTACTATGAGAATGAGGAAACTACAAGATAAAAAGAATTCAGATTCCTTCTCATTCTGTCCTTAAAATCTTAGAAACCAAGATTATTTATCCTAGTAACAGACACTTAAAAATTAAAATCAGACCATTCAGCTGAAGCAAACTGTGTGCTGGCTGGTTTAGCTGTCTCTAATATCAGTGTTATTTTAATACCCTACGAAAGAACGTTTTGTAAAAAAAAATAACATACTGCTACCAAATATATAAAAAAATGCCTAAAAATAAACATACACAAACACAAAAAGGCAGAAGTTAATTTTGTATAAAACTGAAGAAAAATCTCACACCATCCAGAAATGAAAAAAAATACTTGTCAAGAATACTCCCTCTTCTAGGCACTTTGATGATGCCATATGGCATCTTATATTTCTCCATTAAAACACTTGTGTATAGGCATATCTAATGGTCATATCTGCTGTGTGTTTTGAACAGACAGCAGAGTTACGTAAGTTAGTACTCGGTGCTAGAAGTCTATCTTTCATAGTCTTAAAAACTGTGCTGTTTCTACAGATGTTGTAGCACAATTTACCAGAACATCCAGCTGTGTTTCTTTACTTACCTCACCATAATTGACTCTCCCCTAGTCATGACAGTTACGCCAGTGGAATCGTGGTAGTATCAGTCACCTGGAGTGGATGGAGGTGACCACATCTACTGTATTTGTAACAGCCACCAAACCATGGATCAACATGCACGTTTACTGAAGTACCCCCTGGTCATACCAAGAGAGTGCTAAGAACAGGACTGTCCTTCAGACATTCTCTCTTTCAGCCAGCCAAAGCCGAGTTGCTGTGCTTTATATAACTTTTTTTTTCAAAAAAAAATGTTTTTAATTTCGTAGCCATGCTGAATCCATATGCAGAAGACATCCTCTCCCCAAACCCCTCTCAGAAGTGCACATGGTCCAAAACAACCATCAATTTTGTAAGAACAGTCTCATGCACACGCACACTCCTGGGTATACAAAGACCCTCACCTGCAAGGAAGGTCCACCTTGCTGAGGATTTCTATCTCTCTCTGTACTTCTGAGAATTAATTGTTTGGGCTAGAACCAAGGGTTTAACCATCCCCTTACACCTTTCCTTCTGCAAGAGCAGTGAAAGACTGGGGTAAATGAAGTGGGAACAGACAATAAAAAGATACAAGGATGCTTCAGCTGGAGTTTCCTAGTGATCGCCAATTACGTTATTCTCTTAGCGCTGTTTAAATTTGGTGTCACTTATACCAGGGGACAGCTGACTCAGGATGTGGGAATGCAAATTCTACCTTTTGACCATAGCAGCCTCTGAGGCCTTTACTTCTTCAGCCTGAGAAAAATGATAAGTGAACTGAACATGAGTAACCAAATCATGTAACTCCATACTATGTAAAAAAAAAAACTTACCAAAGGTATATATTTAATGTTGGGGTTTGGAAAGATTGGGAAAAAGAATATCTACACTGTGAAGACAGAAGTGATTTTTTAAGTTATATTTTATCTCTAGAGAAAGATAAGAATTTTGTTGGATATAGTTCAATCTGAGAAAAAAAGTATTCTGAGTTGCCCTATGGTCTGTGAAATTTGATGTAGATTTGTTTGAAAACAAACAAAAAAATTATCATGAAATTTGAGTAAACAGGCTTTGTGAGAGGCAGGTGTTTCATTTCTAACTTGAAAACATTTGCTTTTCTCCACATACATGACTGTATGTCATACACAGACAGTGGCCCAGATCCTTTGCTGAAGTAAATCAGCATGTCTGCCCCTTGACAAGCACAAGCTGGTCCTCTCGCTGTCTATCAGAGACATGGCAATACATCAGATATGTGAAATGAAATAATCCCAGGAAATAAGGAATGGGTTGGTGGATGTGATAATGCTGGTCTGCCTTATAACTTCAGCTAATCTTGATTTTACAATGATGCACGTATATGTACAGGAATCCATATATACAGATCCCCATATGTATATGCTGGGATATTTAAAGACAGGCTCAATTATCCAACCCTCCCCAAAATATCACCCAGCTCAGAGACACCAAGTTTTTATGAAATAAGCCATGAGCTATCTGAAACCTTAATTATCTGATGCCTTCTGTGACATCCAGATAATCAGGGTTGCTCAGTGCATTGATTCTCAGGATCTAACCTTCTCTTCTGCTGCTTGGACCTGCTATTGGGGTGTCTAGACTTTCTGCGGCTAGTTGTGGATTCCCACCATGAGCTACTAGTTCATCTGGCCACTGGGAGGAGCCATCCACTTGCTCCCTGTCCAGCTCAGGGCTCTGTACTGAGTCTGGCACTGATTCAAAAGCACTATTCTCCTCCTCATCATCCTGAGAGGAAAAGACCGTGCTCTCAGAAATCTTTGCACTGTCAACAGAGGAGAAGCGGGTATGGCTGGAGAAGCGATTGTTACTGTCATAGCAGGAGGTGCTGTAGCAAGAGGTGCTGTAACAGGAAGTACTGTAGCAGGAGGTACTATAGCAGGAGGGGCTGTAGCAAGAGGTGTCGCACGCCTCACATTCATTGTCACCATTGGGTCTGGAGCTTGACTCGCTTTCGCTTCCTGTCCTAGGGTTTTCCCCATCCACCAGCCCATCATTTAAGTCAGAGAGTTGCTCGTCTAAGGTCCCAGGAGGCACTGTGCACTGGCTGAAGTTCTCTTCGGCCTCATTTTCTGGAGGTGGCTCTGCTGCCATTGTCTCACTTTCACTGACTGTCTCCTTCTGCAACACCTCCTTGACTGTGGACTCTTCATCATTCTCCCCACCATTGCCAGCATCTTGATCTTCTTCCCCATCACTGCTCATCTGTGCTGAGGGCAGGCTGTGGAGCAGGTTGTGGATTCGTATATAGTGAGTGCGAGGGGTCTCTGGCTCACCACAAGCCGAAGCTATAACGGTCTCAATTTCAGACACAGGCAGGGAGCATGGCCTTGTTTTCCTCTTTGCTGTGGTCCTCAGCTGTAGCTTGTTGTCTTCCTCCCCTTGGGCTGAAGCCCCTTCTTCTTCAGGACTCTTCTCTAGGTCTTTGTCAGCATATACATCTGCACTCATCTCACTAACATCTAAAGTTTCTGTGCTGTTCAATACTCCATCATCTCCCTGAGTACCAGAATTGACTTTGCTATTTTCCCTAACTTCAGTCTCAGAAGGAGACAAGCAAGCCAGCAGACCCAGCTGCTCCGTGAGGTCTGTTGCATTCAAAGAAGGCAGCACTTCTCCTTGGATGGATTCCAAGGGTTCAGGAACTGGCACGGCATCAACCTCCTCATCTCCTGCTAGCTCTTCATTTATGTTGTTCTGGTTGACTTCCCTGGGTGGTTTGACAGCCCCTGGGCTATCAATATTGTTCACACTGTATCCATTTAGCTCTTCAGGAACTGTATTTTCTGAGGTCACTGTGTTGATGCATGGAGGCTCACCGAGGCTTTCCTCTGCGGGGTTGTTCACAGGGCTTTCCTGGAGGTTAGCAGGCTCAGGATGTGCACTAATGGTGACCTCTTCATCATCTGTATGAGACAGGAAAAGAAATTACTTACTCTTTTAACACAAAATGTTGACTGAACCAGAAGTTTGGCTGTGAGAACAGAGGCATCTGCAGCAATCTGAGAAAATTAAAATATAAATTAGAGAGTGAAATGAGTGACTAACTGAAAAAAAAGGCTGTTTTTTGTTCTAGGCAGCCTTTGTGCAGTAGATTTAACAATCACAGAACTTACTCATGGTGGTAATGTATATGCAGCATACTGCCTTCCTGCAATATAACCTGAAGGTAACACCTTTCCTGAAACTCCCCTTTAAGCCAATGGGCATGGGAAGGAGTATCATGGTATTGACAAGGATGCCTTCTCTGATGCTTTAATTACATTTTTCTTGTCATGCAGAAGCTGACAAGATTTCACAACAGAGAATTTAACAAATTATCAACCCTCTGAAATCTGGAAATCTTTTCTTTGATATGATTTCCTTCCAGATGCCAGACAGCCTGGGCTTTTTGATCTCATCCACCAGTCAAAAGAAAGAAGTCATGTTTTTCCAGTAAGGGGCAGGTCACAATTTCCTAGTACTAATGCAGCTGTTGGCTTGACAAAGTGTACCTGAGACAGCATATGTTTAGAGAAGAAAAAAGGCCCTGAGCATTATTTATTATTTATTATTTATTACTGAGATTTTCACACAAAACCAAAATTCAAACTGACACCACCATGACTGAAGGGGAACAATACATTTTCTTTCACTTTTTTTTTTTTTTTAT
>PPHD01014040.1:0-16952 GCA_002909625.1 Bambusicola thoracicus
GTAATTTCTATGTGGAAATGGTTCTTCATAGCTCCTTAGAAGTTCAGAAAACTCACCATTTGCCACAGTGCTTGGCCTTTTGTAAACAGAAAAACAAAACAACTGTCACTACCCTAAAGGGCTCATACTTAAATTACAGCAGATACTTAAAGAGAGGTACAAGTTAATTAAGTTAATTGCAAGAAAGATAATAATATGTTTGGTCATTAATTACATGCCTAAGTTAGCAGGAGCCTAATCATAGTCAAATGTCTGTACAGAAAGGGACTGAAGAGAGATTTGAATTATGATAATTTCTGATTAGAATACGTTTTTCTTCTGTGAATATTTGGAAGGTTGACTTTTAGTATATTTCTCTGTTTTAATTATCAATGTAACTATTTTGAAAAAAATGTCATGTATTTTTTTTAAACTTGATGGTGGAACGTGAAACTCCTATTCAGTTGTCTGTTAGTCACAGCAAATTTCTATATACTTTTGGTATAGGCTCGAATGCTAATAACAGAGGAAAATCTCATGACCACTATCATCAAAACTTTTATGGACCATTTAAGGCACCGTGACATCCAAGGCAGGTTTCAGTTTGAACGTTATACTGCTCTACAGGCTTTCAAATTCAGGCGTGTTCAGAGCCTTATTCTGGATCTCAAGTAAGTATTTAGCTATGTGCTGATTTGATCAATTGAAAGAGAAAACAGGATTAAAATTAACACTTGTATCTGTTTCTAATGTATGCAGGTATGTGTTGATAAGTAAGCCAACTGAGTGGTCAGAAGACTTGAGACACAAGTTTCTAGAAGGTTTTGATGCCTTCTTAGAGTTGCTCAAATGCATGCAGGTATGTAAGTCTGTGAGTTACAAAATTTGCACTGTGTTAAGATTATAGCAAGAAGTTAGCTAGCGTAATATAAAAACTGAGAGGATTCAGCGCACCCTCTGTTTTATAATTTTAGGGCAGTGTAGCTTCTGGAATTGCTGTTTTTGTCCTGAAACATGTCTCACCCAACTTGTTTGTTTGTTTCTTGCTTTAGGAGGCAGTAAAAAAAGACAAGTGGTTCAAAAGGAAAAATGTAGTTTGGGACTTATTTTGCAGTTATATGGGCAGACAAGACATACTCAATTGTATGAGCAGAATCTGTCCAATTTTAACTAATTTACCATCTTAGTGAAAGATGCAGATACTACTTCAGTGCTAGCAGAGTTGATCCTTGTATCAAAGCATATATTGTCTGTACCATAAAGGTAGATGTCTTTGCTGAGATTTTTTTAGTCTTTTCATGTGCTGTGTTGTCTTAAGAGTATTTTACTAAGGAGTATTTTAAAAGCAGCACAGCTTTTACAAAAGCATATTTACAATATGATCAGTAATGCGTGAATCAGAATTACTCACGTTTTTTCAGTTCTTCGTTAGCGCACACATCTCAGTGCTTTAGCTTTGTTAGCCTGCTGACAACAGTCTCTTTAATATAATTTCTCCTATATCATGCTGTTGATTTTCTTATTTCTTATACCAAGATTTGATTGGGTATTGTGGGTACTCAGTCTTTACTTAGCATTTACCTGCATTTGTTAATGCGTCCCTAGAAAATGCATTAATAAAGCAAAGTAAGTGTTTAAGATGATTAATGTATGTATGTAAACATCCTTTGAAAAGAAACTTTTCAAGGTGTTAATAACAGAGCTAATGCCTGAAAAATGCCCTGACCCAGTATTCTTATCTCCTGCACTTCTGTTTCATTTTCTTGTTGTTTGGATATGTGTAATTCATTTCCAGATGGTCCCAAGTATTTCTTGTTATAGCAGCAATATGTTTGTAAGACTAGGTAACCACTGTACCACAATTAGGCTAATGTGAAGCTACTAAAGTGGCAATGTTGTTGAAACATGCAGTGCTTTTCTTTAAGGGTATGGATCCAATAACCCGTCAAGTAGGACAACACATCGAAATGGAACCAGAATGGGAAGCAGCGTTTACACTGCAAATGAAATTAACACTTGTTATTTCAATGATGCAGGACTGGTGTGCTTTAGATGTAAGTTTCCTCTGAAGTGTTTGCTCTGTGTGAATATATAATAATGGAGGTGGTGGTCATGAGAAGGTGAAGGAAACATCAATGTGTGTAACAAGTTGAACAAAGCATGTAATGGCACCATAAGTCAAAATCTTCTGTGTGCAAGTATGCTTTCTCCACATCAAAAAATTGTGATCACCATAACACTATTAGGTTATAGTTAATAATTATCAAAGAACAGGGTGTAGAGAAACATGCCCTGGATCTACCTAATGCTGAAGGTTGTAAATCAGGTTTCTACTGCATGTCTGTTTCAAGTTCTAGCATTTCAGAATTTCAGCATGGTGAAATATTGTTGTGGAACAAGTGATCCAAGAGTATCTAAATATTCAATCTGACCTTAATCTGTCACTGTCAGTTAATGTACAAGTTGACTAACGTAGCACGATCATGAAAACCTTCAGAAAGTTCCCATAATTACAAAAACAAAAGCGTTTTTGGGTCAGACGTATCTAAATGTGTTTTGTGGTCTATGTCCGCCTCAGTAATTCAGATCAGTATTGAGTTCCTTATCTTAGTTTTGTAGGACTGCTAATACAGGTAAAAACACCTGTCAGACTTCTTGTTGTTTGCTATGCCATTTGTCAGAGCTCCGCTTTTTTCATAATCTTTGTGAACTGTGCTCTTTCTTTTAGGAAAAAGTGTTAATTGAAGCTTACAAGAAATGCCTGGCTGTGCTGATGCACTGTCATAGTGGCTTTACTGATGGAGAACAGCCTATTGTTCTCAGTATGTGCGGACATTCAGTTGAGACGATCAGGTATTGCGTTTCCCAGGAAAAAGTCAGCATTCATCTCCCAGTTTCACGTCTACTTGCAGGTATAAACTTGCTTAAAAATATTTCAGGAAATGGAAAATGTTGCATAAATATAATTTGCTTTTGTGTGGCTATAATGAACCACAGAATTGCTGTTGAGAGCCTGAAGTATTTAGTAAACCCCTCATGACAGATAGAAAGGATGATATATTTGTCACTGGTAACTTGCCCTGATCAACCAAGGATACTTGGCTATCACTGAGGGGATGTGGCATGGACAAAAGAAAGGCAAAACTCAGTTGCTTTACAAGTTTTATACAGATACAACTTTCCATAAAGTGTAGGGTCTTTTTAGTATTCCTCTTTAGGAAATAGCTGTATAGCTCCTGAATAATTTTACAGATTTGTAATTTTGTCCAGAAAATGGCCTGACAGTATATTAGGTGATCCTTTTTTGGCCTTTTGGAATTGTATTAGATATTGTATGCAATATGTATTTGTTTTATTTATTCATGCAGGCCTGCATGTTTTGCTGAGTAAAACTGAAGTGGCATATAAGTTTCCAGAGCTGCTACCCCTGGTATGTAATTAAATGTAGTATACTCATTAGAAGTAATTACTGTTGAAGATGAAATTGCTTAAGTAAGTGTAGGATATTATTAAATAAAAGAAAAGGCTGTTTGGCCACGCATACTGTTTACAAAGACTATCCTTGACAGATAAAATTACCTCTTGAGAGATTAATATTTGGATAATCATAACTGGAGCATGAGCCATCAGCATTGCTCTCTTAAATAATTCAAGACCCCGATGGAAAGTTTGTATTTTGTTCTTCATTCATTGTTTTCTTTTTGTGGTAGAAATTATCTATAGAAACCACTGGCAGGACCTGATTTCCTTCTCCTTGCCATGGATTCTAATTTCGTTCCTCAGTTGTTTTCCTTCCTGCATGTACTCACTGATCCCTTCAAATTCTTTAAATGGAAGGTTAAAAGAACAAAATAAATTTAAGAAGGAGAAATAGTAACTAGTAAAGGAAACCTCTTGTCTTTAAACAGAAGATACAGATAATGTTATTGAATTGACCAGCTGATGTTTTAAATTACAAAACTTACTGTTTTTAAGGATAAATGAAAACCCTTGTGGAGTACTTCTGAGGGCACAGTCTGTGTGAGGCTGGTTAACATTGATTAGCTAGATTATAAAAGACTCATCAAGCCTTTGTAATACGTGCTCAGAATTTACTTCTCTTTTGTATTCCCCAAATGTTTAATTATTACAAATAGCATCCTTCCTTCTTTCAGTTTCATTTCCTCTTATATTCTCTAAATATATCAAAATACTGTGTTTTATTTTAACTCAGAGTGAACTTAGCCCACCTATGTTAATAGAACATCCTCTACGATGCTTAGTTCTATGTGCTCAAGTGCATGCAGGGATGTGGAGGAGAAATGGCTTCTCTCTTGTTAATCAGGTAAGTACATAGCAGCTGTGTAATCACTGTTTTCCAATGACTCCCCCAAGATTGATTTCAGACCCCCAAATCTCTCATCTGTGTGTCCATTTTAAATTTCACTTGCATTACCTTCCTTAAGGTTTGTGTGAGGTAGGCACTTAAATCAATACTTGTATTATTTGAAAATTTGTTTTTAAGGTAATCTTTATCTTAATCAGAAATTGCTTTTTTTGTCATTTTAAGTCTGCTATGGTGCTCAGTGAACTTAGTACTTTGTGTGTAAAAAAGCAACGAAGTATAATGCAGCTAATGCCTCTTTCCCTTTTTCCTGTATGTTGCCCAATAATAGCAACAATTAGACCTATGCATCTTTGATAACGTATTCATTACTTTTATGTAAAAGTCCCTTGAATATTAAAATATACCCCACTCGGGTTGTTACCCTTTCTAAGGCAACTGAAAACCTAAGGGCACATAGAAGCATTAGATCCAACTCTGTGCATCTTGTGTGTCTTTTGTCCCATAAACCCCCATCTTCAGTAGATAATTGCAGAGTATGCATACCAGAAGGTTGAATTAAGCTGCTCTTTTTGCTGATGCTTCTTGCCTCTTAGACTTAAACAAACAAACAAAAAAAACCCACCACCACCACCAAAAGCCTATTCTTGCAAGGTGATGTCTTTGTCATTATTTAAAGCAAAGGCAGCTCTAGTTGCATACAATTATAACGTCACTCAAGTTAATATGGACGCTTACCAAATCTGTGTTAAATTGCACTATGGCTCCCACAGCCTGGAATTCCTTTCTTTTCTGACTGTGGCTCACATTCAGCCAACTGCTTCTGGATGTTTTCTGATATGAATGGGCATCTATGTGTGGATCAATAGTTTGCAAAAATAGAGGAAGGCATGCCTAACTAACTGCTCCATGTAATGTTCTAGAATAAAAATACATGTAGATGAAATGTGATGTTTGTTAATTATTTTGGTTTTTTTTATCCAGATTTATTACTATCATAACGTGAAGTGCAGGAGAGAGATGTTTGACAAGGACATAGTAATGCTTCAGGTAACCATGTGTACTGGTTTGCATTTTATCAAGCATCTTCAGGATTCAAGTGCGTTTATTTGTAGCTCTATGAAAAACTTTTCAAATCTTCTTCAGTAATGCAATGAACATACAATGCCTCTTCTCCCTCACTTCTTGCTGTGTTGAAGAATCTCTTCTTGACTTTCAAATCTGGCAGTCAGCTTAACTCTGACACAGAGATGTCTGTGCTACTTCTTTGCTGAGTGGGACAAAAGTTAAATCTTGCTGCTTGGCGTTCACCTAGAAGGAAGATATTTTCACAAGGCCCTTAAATCTTACCTAGATGTGGCAATACCCAATATAATGCATGTATTCTGATTTATTTCTGGTTCCCAACGATTCTTAATTATCTTCAGGATCTGCTTATTTGGATTGATATCCTGCGGTTACATTGAAATGATTCCGTCTAAAAAAGGGTCTCATTAGCATTAGTAAACGAAGAACAAATAATGTAGATATGTTGTTTAATAAACAAATAATGTTTTGGAATGTAGTATTCAGAAATGGAAGTAGGTGTGCGTGTGTCTACATTAAGACATTTGTATTCTTTCACAGTTTGGAAGATCTCTTTGAAGTCTTCTAGGTCTTGTTTTGAGAATGGGAATTCAACATCTTTTTGTTTTATAAAACGACATGCTATATGATAAGTGATAATAGGTGGTACTTAGTATGCCTTCTAAAAGTTGGATCAACAGGAACAGAATAGTAGAGACAAAAACAAATGAAAGTCTTTCTCTGTTTTTTATTTAGATTAGAGATGGAAGGAATAATCCTGAATATTTTGCACTTAAATGCTATCAAAAATTACTAATAAATCGTAGCACCCTACATACTCAAACCTGTGCTGTTGCACTGTTGGAGTCCTAAAAGAGTAAGTCTAATTAAATCTCCATGCCAAGGATAGAGAGAGATGAATTTAATTAATATTCTGTCAACTTTGTATGTGAATATAAAAACATTCCATAATAACACTGAATCTGTTTTCTGTTTATAATCGTATTCTTCTTTAATAGACAGGTGTGTCGATGATGGATCCAAACCATTTCCTGATGATAATGCTGAGTCGCTTTGAACTTTATCAGATATTTAGTACTCCAGACTATGGCAAAAGGTTTAGCACAGAAAACACTAACAAGGTATCTTATGTACAGATTTTATAGGAAAATCTGTGATTTTCTTGTCAAGAATACATTGAATGCTGTTGTTCTACATCTGTGCGGTCTCTTGATTAAAAATTACTGAAGTAATTATTTTGATTTAGTTTGGCCAGTTTAAAATATGCTTAAACATTATACGTGTCAAGATGATAAATGTCAGAAGCTGCTGCAGGATTTTCATGTTGTTGAGGAAGTTTAGGGCAGTTGTGACTGCATTACAGCGGAACTTAAATTGGGGAACACTAAGGGTGAAAAAAAGGCAGTGTTTTGAAGCACAGAAAAATATTTTCAGCATATGATTTTTTTTAACCTTTAAATGAAACGTGTAAATTCTTTTTCTTTACTTCAGGATGTTGTTCAACAAAATAATACTCTTATAGAGGAGATGCTGTACCTCATCATAATGATTGTTGGTAAGCTCAGGATATGTTTAATCCATTTTTTAAGGTTCTGTTTAATGGTTTGGGATGAGCATTCTTTGCTGTTATGTCAAATTCAGTTCTACTTTGCATGCCTTGTAGTTCTTGAATCTAGCTTAGTTTAGCACTGTGAATTTTTCATCAACATAATGAGTTTTTGAGTGGGCTAACACAAGACTTCACAGCAGGAACTTATTTTCCAGTCTTTTCCTTTAAATGACAAGAGAAGAACAAATAATGTTTAAAAATACTCTAAAATAAAATAAAAGAATGCATTTATTTTATGCTTCTAGGAGAAAGATTCAGTCCTGGAATAGGACAGGTAAATGCAACAGATGAAATCAAACGAGAGATCATCCATCAGCTGAGCATCAGGCCAATGGCTCACAGCGAATTAGTGAAGGCACTACCTGAAGATGTGAGTAACTTGGAAAACAAAACAAAGCCTTCAGTTTTACAAGGTTAATTGGTGAAAATTAACTTTCTTACATGAGTAAATGCCGCTTAATGGGAGCAGCATGATTACACAGAGCAAAGTTAACGTGAGAACAGATTAACAGTTATCATAGAGAAGGCAGGAGAACACCGTGGAAGGAGAAACAGTGTATGAAATAGGCAGGAGCCTGAGAGCTTCTTCAGCTCTTCTCTTTAGTGCACTTTCTTATGAGGCCGTCTGGTCAGCGGTATCTGCAGTCTGCTTGTATATCCTAAATAGATGTATGCAGGTGGGTTGCCAGAGCTACCTGGAAATATAAACTCATATTTTAAGGCCTAACAGTAACTGAAAATATACGAAACCAAACACAGTATAATGACTTGTGAAACATAGATGCTTCATTTGCGTGGATAGAAACATTTACTGGAGTTCCAGTAGGAGTGCTTTTGTAAGGATGGCAAAGTAGAAAGTTTTTTAGAAGATTGCTGAAGTAATCTTTAAATGTGATTTCAGAGGGAAGTCAGCATTAAAACATTATTCTTTTTACTGTATAAGTACTACTAATTTAAGCTAGAATTAACAGTTAATTATGTTTTCAGTCTTAAATACACTTTCCCTGACCTGTTACCAGCTGTACAAGGAAAGGGAAAGGACTATTAAAAAGAACTTACAGATGATTTGAGCTGATTTTTTTAATCTTCTTTTATGATTATCATTTTTCAGTGCCTTATCCTTTTTTTATCATTTTTAAATGCCTAGAGAATGGAAATAGTGGCTATACATTAAGATACATTAAGTAAGCTGGCTCAGTTTTCTTCTGCTATGTTCTTAGTTGATTTTGACAGGGGAAAAATAGTAGAAATGAAGTATTCTTAAGAGTGCTTTTCACAGACATGGTATTCCTGACCGTATGTTTATATTTTGTGTTTGAGCATTCTTGGGAGTGTCGTGAAAGTTACTTCATTCTACATCTGTTTTACTCGTTCATCCAGTGCTGTGTGTTATTTAATGTATTTAAATCCAGAAACTGTAGTAACACACTGTTTTGCATTTTGACTCAATATAGGAGAACAGAGAGACGGGAATGGAAAGCGTAATTGAAGAAGTGGCTTGTTTCAAGTACGTTTCCCTTTATTCTAATATTTTAGCTTCTAAAATTAAATATTTATAGTGGTGAGAATGAGAGGACAGAAGAAAGGGGTACTGGTGAGTAATGAAAGCAAGAAAAAGATGTTCTGTTGTGAAATTTAACTCAAAAGGAGTATTCATCTATGACGATACAGCGGTCCAGCATGGAAGTCGTATGAGAGATTTCCACATTCACTGCTGAGAATTAGGCTTGAGTGTCATTGGAAACTCAGTGCCAAGCTGCTATTTGTCTCATAACTGTCTGTTTTCATGGGAACACAGGTTGATTGCTATCAGTAGTAATCTTACTTTACTTACTAAGTGTAGTAAGTGACTCTCTTCCCTATCCTTCACCTTGGACTTTCCCAATGGCTTTTCTGAAGTGCATCATTCTTAACACTCATTTTAGAGTGCTCACTGAGCAATGTTTTTGGCTCTTATAGTTAACCATTCATGCTCAAATGTTAATAACTGGTAAACATAAATTTTACAAATTTCTTGACAGGAAACCTGGATTAACTGGCAGAGGACTGTATGAATTAAAACCAGAATGTACCAAGAACTTCAATCTGTATTTCTATCATTTCTCAAGGGCAGAGCAATCAAAGGTAATCAACTTCAAGCTTCTGTTTTTCGTTTTTCTTTTTAATTTTCTTTTTTTTTTTTTCCACATAACTTTACTCTGTGAGGAAATATTATCAATTGCTACTTTTTAAAAGTTGAATCATTTGAGACTGTGGACAGAATTTATCTCAGATTTTGCAGCCATTTCTGTATCATTAGGTGCTTTATCTTATACAGAGCTGCTGAAATCAGAGGGGCTTCAGAAGTTTTGTCTATGGGCTCCCTTACATCTTGTTAGACTGAAAGTGCTTTAATAGTCTGTGTTTTTAGTTACCTTGGTGGACATTACCATTTTATAATTTATCTTATGGTTTTTATGCTACTAAAGAATCCAGGCTGGCTCAAGCTGAAAGGTTTATTTCAGAAATGCAGGCCTTATAAGAGGTTGTCATGTTGAATATAATACATAGTAAAAAGACATGGAAGCTTCCTCCTTTTATTTAAGGGGGGGTTAAGGTGAAAAGAAACAGCAACAACATAACAAAGAAAATAGGAGTGCTTTTCTAAGTTTTTTATTTCTGAAGGTTTTGAGTAATATTGGCATCATTCTATTTCAGGCCGAGGAAGCACAAAGAAAGCTGAAAAGGCAGAACAGAGAAGATACAGGTATTTTTCTTAAAGAGAAGAGGGCAGGGAAAAGAAGCACTTGTCAAACTGTGTATTCCCCTGAATAACGAGTCTTGGATTAGCCAGATTCTGGTGGGAATGTAGGAACTTCTGTCTTCCTGACTGTAGGCAGGGATCTGATCCATGCCAGCTTATTCATTCAGCTTTCCTTACACACAAGCAATATCGAATGTTACAGCCTACTATCTGTGATGCTTTTTATCCAGCAGTTGTATACTGTGCGAGGTTAGAATGTTAAGCTGTTTGAAAGTCAGATATTTGATATGGGTGTTGTACACTTAACATGCTGAAATGTGAAACTCGTATTGCTTTTTCAGCGCTTCCACCACCAGTGTTGCCTCCTTTCTGCCCACTTTTTGCAAGTCTAGTTAATATTCTGCAGTCTGACGTCATGCTGTGCATCATGGGAACGATACTGCAGTGGGCAGTAGAACACAATGGCTATGCCTGGTCAGAGTCCATGCTGCAAAGGGTATGATCCCTTATTTAATACTGTGCGTATGGTAAAGAATGAGTATGTGTTTCAGCCCTTTAAGTCGGTTTGTTTGTATATTTACATGGCTTACTGGCATGTCTGGAGTACTAGAGCATCCTGGCAATTTGTATGTGATGGAAAAAGCGTTTGACTCAGCATTGACAGTTTTCCACTGAGGTTTAAGTGTTTTCACTTTAAAATGCCATTGAGGCTACTTTCATGCCACACAGAGTAACTTGAACTTCTTTATTTCAAGGAGGTTGCAGCTTTTCACTCTCCTGAAAATAAAGTTTGTGTTATTTTAGAGTTTTTATCATTGATCTGTTAGGGTTGGAAAAGACCTCTAAATCATCCCGTCCAACCATCAGTGTATAGAATGTTAGAACAAAATTGGTTCAATAATTTCAGCTTTTGGTCAGTCAAATTTTGCATGTGTTTAAAAAGGAATTAAATGTGCATAAACTGCTGATAATAGCATGCAATTTTTAAGGTTAAAGCTAAGAAATATGAGAAGACACTGAAATTTATTCCAAAGTACTGTGTTCCCCTTGACTAGAAGGAGAGCAAGCAGACACCAGTGGTATAAGGTGTGTAAATCTGCAAGGTTTCAGGAATGTGTCAATACACACTGTTAATCCTGTATAATATAGCTTTGGTGCTACGTATATAGAAATAACTTCAAATGTGTTCTTATTTGTGTGGTTTTTTTTTTACTTCCTTGACTTTTAATGCATTACCTGAACTATGTAAAGAGATTATGCATGCGTTAAAAGAAAAAAAAGAACTAAACCTGATAATTTTTACCTAGGTTTTGCATTTGATTGGAATGGCACTACAAGAAGAAAAGCAGCACCTGGAGAATCTCAGTGAGGAGAATGTTGTAACATTTACCTTCACTCAGAAAATATCAAGTATGCCCTTCTCTTCATAAGTAGAGCAAATTTTAAGTAAACAGAAATGCCGGTCCATCGTATCTTCTTCTGTAACAGTGTTTATTAAAAGAATATATTTGTTGATCCATCAAAAATTGTTTTCAATATTATAAATACATAAAAATTCTTAGATTTTACAGGAAAAGTTGACTAGACTATATATATATATACTTCACTCATATGTAGCAATGGTAGCAGCTTTGATAGCAGCGATACTTAGTCCTGTGTGCTGAAAAATCCCAAATTAGAATAATTCCCATGAAATCTGTTTTTTAATATCATTGTAGCACTTTTAACAAAGATTGTTTTACATGGTCAGACAGTGTTGCAAAAGCTGTTGCTGTGTTCTTAATGAATAGGAATTTATTTGTTGCTTCTTTGCATCTTCTGACTAGTGCCTGTAGTTCTATTAAGATATGAAACTGCTAGAATTCTTCACTTGAAAATAGGTGGGAAAGACAGTGTTGCAAGTTCGACAGAGCAGCTTCCAGGTTAATAAAGATTCGAGGTGTATGTACGGTGCATTTGGTCTCGTAAGTAAAGTTAGTGAATGAGAGTTCTAAGACAATTTCCTCTAACCTTTCAGGATTTAGAGGGTATTAATGAAAATGCTTGGAGGAGTGAAAGTTGTGTATTAGTTGAAGGAATTATTTTGTTGTTGAATGTATGCAGGTGTTGTTTGGTTTTTGTTTTCTTGGATAGTAGTTAGCATTGAGTTTGTCTTTCTTTTTCTCAGGGCCAGGAGAGGCTCCCAATAATTCCCCCAGTATACTCGCTATGCTAGAAACACTGCAAAATGCGCCTCATCTGGAAGTGCACAAGGACATGATCAGGTGGATTTTGAAGGTAAATCTGTTTCATGTAATTTATGAAAACCATGGAAAGAAGATTGTTGAAACTTTTCTAATTCTACAGCAATGATTTTCTTATTTTCCATGCTGATTTATTCTACCTACCTCTTATTTTAATTTTTCCTGCAATCCTAGGCAACACATTATCTGGCCAGCATTGTAGTTTGCACAGTTATGTTCATGTCACAACCTGAGAGATTTTTTTGTTTTTGTTTTTGTACAGACTTTTAATACCATTAAGAAACTAAGAGAAAGTTCTTCTACGAGTCCTGTGGCTGAGACCGAAGGAACTGTTATGGAGGAGGTAAAACAAAGCTGTGGCAGATAGCTGATCTGAAACAAGTCCACACTGTGACTAGCAACAGACTGCAGTTCTGAATCAAAGATGGAAAATGTCAGTGATGTCTTCAACATTAGTTCTGTCTCAGCTTGTATATCAAACAGGCCTGTCTGTTTGCAAGACCTATTAGGAGTTTCAGGTCTGTTTTTTACCTTGCTTTACACTGTAGCCTCCAAATCTTAGGCAAGTTTACCACTACTTTTTACAGCACTGATCACAGCAGTTAGGGGACTCAACTCTTCCTTATGATTTCAGTTTCACTGAAAATTGTTAAAAATACACAGATACAGTTTCTTTTACTAAGCAGATCATTCTAGATGAGCTCTGCTGTTTAATTTAGCTGGAGATGATGTCTCAGAAACAGACCTTAGAGCACCGTAGTTCAGTTAAGAATACAGTTAGTGCGGAGGGAGAGTAGCACGAGACACCTGTCACTTTTTATCTGATGAGTGCTCAAAGGGAAGAGAAATACAAAATGTGGTGAAGGGTTGAGGTGGGGGAGAAGTACTCTTCTGGATCTGCAGTGCTCTCCGGCATTGAATGTGAATCAAAGACAAGAGGGCCCTAAAACTTTTTGGTAGACTATTTTGTCTTTTTATGGGACTCTAATTGCTTAAGGATTAATATAAGTTACATATGGCAGCAGCTAACGTAAGTTGTCCATTTTAACATTGTTTTTAAATGGCTGACTGATTATTAGTACTAATTGAATGATAAAATTTCAGAGCTCACGTGATAAGGACAAAGCCGAGAGGAAGCGAAAAGCTGAGATTGCTAGGCTGCGCAGGGAGAAGATAATGGCCCAGATGTCTGAGATGCAGCGGCACTTCATTAATGAGAACAAAGAACTCTTTCAACAGACTTTGGAGGAGCTGGATACTTCAACTTCTGGAGTGCACGACAATAGGTAATGAAATCTCATTTGAGTTTTTTTCTTTTTCCCTTTTACATCATCTTGTCCTATTGTTACTGCTTGAAAAAGAGCCTTAAAAAAAATGTTCTTGGAAAAGTATTTTAAAGGGTTTTTTTAATACCAAGAAAGGAGCAGTAAATGGAGCCCTTTCCTCCTACTTGCCGGCAAGATGATGGATACATATTTATTCTTCCCATCTCTCTCGTCCTTACAGTGCTTAACATCAACATGCAGATAGTTTTGTTTTGTATTAAGTCATCCAGTAGCTTGTTGGTAATGCTGAAAAGACTGACACAGTAAATAGGAAATTGGCTGATTATATGCATGTGAGGATCTGAAAGAAAATTTGCTTGTAGCTGGAAATACAAATTGAAGCATGTTAATGACTTTGTGGAGGAGTGGAGTGTTTTCCAGGCAGTTAAGATACAGCGCTACTGGAGGGTCACAAATACAGTTTGTGTTGACTTGGAGCAGTTCTTACCAAGGAGAGGGTGTTCTTTTTTTTTTTTTCTGGAAATATATTTTTGCATAACTTTTTCTGGAGACATAAGAATTGCTATGTATGTTCCAAAACCACATTCTGTCAGAGAGCATTTACCATAAAGCTAGAATGCATATTAATTGCATTTGAAGCATGATCGAACTGTCTATATATGTATTTTTCCAAATAATGTGCTGACTAATATTCTTTGTATGTTCTAGCCCTGTAATTTCAGATGCAAAACTCACAGCCCTGGGACCGGAGCAAACCAGGGTAGCTGAACACAGACAGATCGTTATGTGTATATTGTGTCAGGAGGAGCAAGAAGTTAAAGTGGACAGCAGAGCTATGGTGTTGGCAGCGTTCATTCAGAGATCAACTGTGTTGTCTAAAAATAGAAACAGAATTATTCCAGATCCTGGTATGTAGTATTCATAATCTTTAACGTTAATGAATGTCAGAGTCACTGTAATGGCCGCTTTTGCTTTTAACGCAGCAGTGTTGCCTTCTTAACTGTGTGATTGTGAATGACTTCATTATAAAGAGTGGCAAAACTCCTGAGTTTTAAGTGAGGTGGTAACGTGTCCTAAGCAATGACGTGAAGTAACTGTGAAACATTATCGAAAAGAGTTCTGTCAGCCTTTTTTGACACATTATTTGTAAAAGTTAAAAACAATAAACCAAGCTCAGAAATGTTTGTTTGTAAACTAACTCATAACATTATAGGGAAAGAAGTGCTGGTGTATCTCTGGGCTTTTACAGCAGTATGCCTTCTTCTCAATTAAATCATCTGAAATGCTTCATAGTGGTGTTGATTTAAAAGAAAAAGGAAAAAAAAGCCTTTGTGAAGCAGCTTACTTTTTTTGATTAATGGCATTATTACAAAGATGCCTCTGGATTCTATATACACAAACACAAAAAATTCCATACGGAACCATGTTGCATTCTGACCCTGAAGATTAATGTTCTTAGTCTCATTATTTAGTAGAACTAAACCACCAAAACTGCAGATAACTCTTGGACTTTGGCCCAGAAACTCTGAGATCCAGGTTTGAAATCGAAGCGCAGTGCATACACTCAAAACAAAAATTCAAAATGAGCTAAACAGTTTCAGTTGTGGATTAGTCGTGTGCTTTATGCTTCATCAAATGAATTGTTCTTTTGTAATAAAGTTTAGTTATAATGCAAATGCCGTTAAATCTTTCATCCGCGGCGAACTCTTCAGATAAATGTTAATTTCAATGTTCTTTTGTTTCATTTTGAATACAGAAAAGCATGACCCATTGTTCATGCATCCAGATCTGTCATGTGGGACACACACGGGTAGCTGTGGCCATATTATGCACGCTCATTGTTGGCAAAGGTAAAAAGCTATCTTTCAGTTAAGTCCAAATAGCACAGCACGTACAACGTTTAATTGCAAAACTAACACCCTGGAGTAAATTTAAAAAGCAGTGCCAGAAAGCAATGAAAGCAGCTTACTGCTTTAAAGATATGTATGTTGTTATAAATATTGTAAGCATGTTTAAAATAATTTTCATTTGCTTTGTCATCTCAGCGAAGGAGAATCTGAAGCTGCACGTGACAGCTTTCATTCCTTTGGAATGTTTATCCATATACATCATGCCCTGTGGTATACATATATCTGAACACTGAAGCTCAGGTTCTTTTTTTACTGCTCAGCAGTAGATGCGTTCCTGCTTCTGCTTGTGCTCTTTATTGAAGTTTTAAATGACAGTGCACCCCTTGCACTTCTGGTTCTTCCGTAATGTTTCATTTGAACTAGAAGCATACTTCCTAGTTTGAGCTTATCTTTGACAAAGTGAGCTTTATGCCTTGTTCTTTGTTAACCCTTTTCAGTTATTCTTTTTTTGTGAGAGAGTATAAGGATAAATGTGCTTTGTATCACCAATTCTGTGTGGCAAACATGAACTGGTAAGCCTCTGAATTCTGTTAGGCCCTTGCTTTGGTCCTTGACGTGGCTTCTGAGGTGCCTCATTGCAAATTCTGCCTTACTTGTAAAGGTTGTTAGGAGCTCCCAGAGATTGTCTGCAGCCGTGTGGCAATTCCCATGCGAGTTTCATTTGTAGTGTTTGATATGTGCTCACTGAAGATGTCTTCAATTCTTTTTTCAGTTCTTAGTGTGTAGCTGATGTACAGTCCTGTGTCGTTTCCAGTAACTCCTGGAAATGTCCTTTGCCTGTGCTCAGAGACCACTTTTGTGACGTTGTAGGGCATACTCTAAAGTATCCTAGAGACTTCTGGCAGCAGTTATGTGTAGCAAAGTGGTGGATTTCATTCTTTTCTGTGTAGGGTTCAGAGATCAAACACCAGTTTTCCATTTGCCCATGGGTAATGCTCGTGGCATCTTCTATAGTTTTATGGGAAACTGAAGACTTCTTTTAATCCTTCAGCATTTTTTCTAACTTTCTCTCCCACCCTTCTTATAAATGGGTATTGGTAAAGTTCAAGCTTAAATGTGGCTGTGATTGCCTCACAAAATTCAGGATTTTGTGACTGCCAAAAACTGGGATAGCCTGTAGTTATTTGACTGATCACATACTTGATCAGTGAAAGGGTGGAGATTTTTTCCTTCAAATAATTCTTACACTTCTTTGGGAAAAGGAAAACAAGTGTCTTCATAAGCATTCATGAATTTCTGTATTAAGGAAACGTTTTAATAGCATCTCAAATACATCTTGCTGTTTTCTGTAGGTATTTTGATGCTGTCCAAGCAAAAGAGCAACGAAGACAACAAAGATTACGAGTACACACAAGTTATGATGTAGAAAATGGTGAATTCCTTTGCCCGCTTTGTGAATGTTTAAGCAACACTGTCATTCCTCTGCTTCCACCACCAAGAGTTTTGTTTAACAGGTCTGTTTGCTTGTTTATATACACCTTTGCTAAGTGTTAAAAACAAAAACAAACAAAACCTCCCAAAGAACACAATCCTCAGAACCACTTAGGAGTTTCAACACTCCAGGCAATCCTTAACCAGATTAAACTTAGCTAGAAACCAGTGTTTTGAATTGAAAATTTCCTTCAAAATTAGTTCTCCTTTGTTCTAGATATGATTTTTTTGTTGTTATTAATGGGCTGTGTGTTTTTTTTATGTTGTGGAATCAGCTTGTATGAATGAGATATGAATATTGTTAATGTCAAGCAATTTATTGCTATGCAAACTTACAAGAG
>PPHD01014042.1:822-16952 GCA_002909625.1 Bambusicola thoracicus
TGTTGGGGCCCCCCCCCCCCAGCTTCATTTCTGCCACACCAGACGGCCGTCTCTGTGGGTTGATCAGCTCCTTCTGAAGCAACGTTAAAAAGAAAAGGAATAGATCTGTTTGCAAAACACATCCCTGCTGATGCTGAGCCCGGTGCTGTGGGCTGTGAGCACAGTGTGCTGCCGGCACCGGGGGTATTTATAGAGCCCAGGTCTGCAGGTTCCCCGGTGCTGAGTTGCACTCACATGGATCCCCATCATATATAATATATAAATCCTTCCATGCCTTTCTCCTTCTCCTTTCTCCTTGCTGTGTGCTCACCGTCCTATGTCTGAGTGATGCCGTGGGTGCCGAACTGAGAGAGAAAGGAGAAAACCCCCCCAGGGGGTGCAGCTCTATGGCACAGCGCCTGCAGGCACCGCATCCACGAGGGAAGGGTCTGTTGGTGCACAGCAGGGTGGCTCTGCAGGGGGTGAGGAGAGGGCAGAAGCACCCTGTGCTGCATGTTGGAGGAGCAAGCTGAACGTGTGAAGGATTTGGGGCCGCAAGGCGTGTTTTTCCTCTGGTGGATGTGACATAAAAAGCAAAACTGAATCGGAGCGTGTCTGCCGGCTGGGATCAGGCGCTCCCACCTGCTCTGCGTGCCGTCTCCCTCCTCTCCCTGCCTTTCCCAGCGCCGTCTGCCACCACCCTGCATGCCCAGCATGTGCTGCTGGGTGGGAGGGAGTGCCACCCTTGGCGCTGTCACCCAGACCCCGCACTTATTGCGGTGTGCTGAGAGCTGGCTGTCACCGCGGTGCTCCCAGCGATGGCGCGGACCTGCAGCCATCCACCCGTCCATAGGACTTCTGGGTGGCTGGAGGAGAAACGGAGCTCTGAATTAATGCTTTCATTATCCAGGCTTCTTCCCTGAAGGCTGCTCTCTCTGTTTTTAATTTCGGAGCTCTCCTGCATGCAATATCTCTTTTCTCCTGCTCTCGTCAGCCGTAGCGCTCGGCTGGTGCTGGAGCCGGGGATGTGGGTGACATCCTTGCCCCTCCACGGGCTCTGGGGGTAGGCATAATGGCACTGAGCTCTATCTGGGGCCTTTGTGAGGTTAGGCGAGAGCAGAGTGAGGGAAATGGAGCTCCAGGGTGGGCGCTGAGGTCAGGTGGCTCTGCTCCCAGGTGGTGCTGAGTGCTTGGAAAACACAGGTGCCCTTCTGCAGGGATGGTCACTGCCCCCTCCTGTGCTCTTGCTAATAGTCATGTTACTCTGTGAATATCTTTGCCTGGGGTTTGGCCCCTTTTCTCCCTTTTTTTTTCCAGTCTCAGCCCTGGAGAAATCCTTTAAAAGGAAAGAGAGGACTCTTTGCCAAGCATGCCACCTCTCCTCCAGCTAAGGAGCTGGAAGCATCGCACCAGGCTACAGAAAGATGTAAAAATGATCATTTATGGTTTCTTTCTTAAAGGAGCTGGGAAGCGTCAGCACCCCTTGCGTTCCGTTTTTCAGATCTGCCTCTGCTTTCTGAAACTTTTGGGGGCCAATGGACGAGAAGGAGGTGGGAAGGAAGGGATTCATATTGTCCTGTTTTAATGGGGAGTGGCCCTGTTGTGGGGGCTGAGGTTCCCCCAACTTCCCCTTGCAGACCGCAGGCTCTGTATTGGTTGCTGCATCACTCCAGAGGGGGTGCAGGACCTGATGGGAGCCCCCATAATCCTGCATCCCAAAGCGCTGGTGTTCCTCCAGCCCTTAAATAACCCAAATGAGTGCTAAACGCAAAGCACTGACACATGAAAAGCAGACAGCGTTGCTCCTTGGGAACGACAATAGTGGATAGTGCTCTGGTTTGGGAGCACAGTGTTCTTTGGGAAGATCCAGGCTGGATGTGGCTCTGGGCAGCCTGGTCTGGTGGTTGGTGACCCTGCACATAGCAGGAGGGTTGAAGCCAGATGATCATTGTGGTCCTTTGCAACCCAGGCCATTCTATGATATTCTATGAATGCATACCGTGCTCTTCTTTGGGAACACGGATAGTGCTCTTCTTTGGGAACACGAGCAGTGTTCTTTGGGAAAATGGATAGTGTTGTTCTTTGGGAACACATACAGTGTTGTTCTTTGGGAACATAGATTCTGTTGCGCTTTTAAAAGGAAACACGACAGCAATCTGCTATGGAAAGGGCGTTTTTTTTTTCCCTCCTCCTTCCTTTTGATTTAATAATTTGGCATTCACAGAGTGAGGAGTTCCTGGGAGATGGCACGAAGATTTTTCTACTACGGGTTTTTTTTTTTTGTTCTTGCTACAGCAGCTTCAGAAATCTATCACTGCTACTCTGGTGTTGGACGTTTTTTTTTTTTTGCTGGCAGATGGAAGTAGCAGGCTGGAGATGGATGCGCTCCGTTAGCCGCTTCAAGCAGGCGGCGCAGACACCGTGGTCCTCATCACGGGGCTTTTCGGAGCCATCCTGGCTTATTCCCCTGGGAAAACTCCCAGGGTGTGGAGTGCACCCTGAGCTCGTAACTGAGTGTTTTGGGTTTTCGGTTTGGTCTACAGAATATGGTGGAAAGCAGCCGCGAGTGAGAAAGGGCAGCAGGGTGTGGGTGCGCATGGGTGCCCCAACAGCCTGGTTGGAGTCGGGGTGGCTCAGGGCTTGGATTCCCAGCTGGTGGTCGTGCACTGTTGACTTGGAGGCCCCTCGGCATCTCACAGCCAAGATACAGATGGGTAAAACACCCCAGTACTGCCCTGCTGGGAGCTCTATGGCTTGGGAGCATGGAGCAGTCTCATGTCCCCACAGTCTCCTGTGGAGAGGAGAGCGTGGCAATGTGCCCAGGAACGCTGCTGGTGTGTCCAGGACCTGGAAAAGCGGCCTTCTGCAGGGTTATTGGGGCAGGGTTATGCGAGGCACTGGGGAAAGAGTTGCCTAATTACTCACCTGGCTGTAAACAAGCAGCATGCCGAAGCCTGCAGGCAGCCAGCACATGAGTGGCATGGGAAAATCAATGCTTATAAACTATTTAGGAAGGAGCGAGCGGGCAAAGGGAGAGTGGGAGGGAGGCTGCCAGAGTCAGCATTGCTTGCTTCCCATGGAAGCAAACTACCGGTGCTGGCACTGGGCTGGGCACACATTGTCCATCCCCTTTGCTTCCTCATTGTGCAGTGGGTGCAAGAGCCCCATGCACAAACAACGAGACCTTTTCAGCAACGATAGGAAGGCTAAAAGCCAAAGAATGAAGCCTCCCGTTGCTCACCTCTAACACATCCCATTGTTTTAACCTCTCAGGGGTACTGTGACTCCGTGTGCAGTGAATGTGATGTTTGCATGATGGTTTAATTGCCTCTGTGGCTCTGCTAAGCAGTGACACACATTGTGGCGCGTGAGTCACCTTGGCGAAGGCGCCGCGGGAAGCGAGAACTTCTCCTCCTTGGTTTTGCCAGGTTAAACACTTGTTTGTTACTTCTGTTGTTGGGTTTGTTGGCAGTGGGGGGCAGGTCTTCCTCATGGGATGCTCTCCTCCTCCTGTTTGTGTGCCCGTCCCGCCCAGCCCCATTGCATATCTTCCCTAGAGCTTACTTGGGGAGCCATAGAGTGGAGGCTTCATGCCTCCTTGCTCTCCCCTCCATTTACTTTAAGCACTCTCCATGCCCATGTTCCCATCTGCTCCAGGTGCTGCAGGGAGCTGTGCCCTGCCAGCAACGCTCCTGGGAGACCGCTCTATTTATTTTCCAAATCCTTCCCTTCCTGTTGCGCAGCAACTCCGAACGCACCCTGGCTTGTGCTGGCAGCTCCTGCTCCTCTCTCCCTTGCCTGTGTTAGGAGGAGGGTGGTGGGGACCCTGGTGTCGCACAGAGCTCTTAGCCTGTGTGAAACGAGCGGTCTCGACTCAGCAGGTCAACCTCACTGCAAAGGGAGCTCGGGGGTGGTGGGGCTGCAGCCTGCTCTCTGCTTCTTGTGTTCCTGGATGCCGGCCCGCTGCGTACAGCTGGAAGTTATCCTGAGGAATCCCATCTGTGCCCTTCTTTGGGAAGCAAACTCCTCAGGGCGCGCTCTCTGGCTGTGTGCATGCTGCTCCCAGCACTACTGCCCACAAATCACTGCTCGCCTCTCTGTGCCGTGTAGCTTATCCCTGTGCAGTTCCTTCCCTTGCACCGGGACACCTTGCTGTCCTCTCATCCCTTCCCTCTGCAGGAGCTGCTTGCCTTGATGCATGCTTGTATCCATAATAGCAGGGTTGTGGAACAGCTGCCTGCAAAGGAGGGATGAGATGATTCCATGCTGTGATTTGCTCTGAGTGGAGTCCCTGAAAGCAGTGCTGTAGGGTAGGTACCCATAGCTGCCACCACCCCACTGTGGGCTCACTGGGCCCTGAGGTGTCTCCTGGCTGCTGTCTGATGCTGCACGCTCCTCCTGTCACCCTCTCTTCCCTCTGCTTGCCCAGGAGGTGGGATGGGAAGTCTCTCGAAGGGGAGATGTGGTGGTATTGCTGCTTAAAACACAAGCAGGTGTGGTGAAAGGTTGCAAAGGACTCACGGAGCTCCTTGTGCACCGAGTGCAGTTATTAAGGTAAGAGGCAGTTACTTGGCTGAAGGTTTGATCGCTGCCACTGCAATGCAAACATTTGCACTGAGATACCCCAAAAAGGAATGTCCTCCGTAGAGGTCATCAGCGCTGCTAGGAACTCGTTGCTGTTGTGTAATTAATTGGTCACGAAAAGTGAAGTGTGGTATGAGAGCCTACAGCCTGCAGAGCCTGTGCGCCCCTGCTGCTGCCTTAACCTGGCTGAGAAGTTTGAGGTGAAACCTTGAAGCAGTGATGCAGTGGCAAAGGCTGCCCAGGGAAGTGGTGGGGGTCACGGTTACTGGGGGTGTTCAAGGATGGTGGAGATGTGGCACTGAGGGACGTGGTCGGTGGGCATGGTGGGGTGGGTTGGGGTCGGACTTGGAGGTCTGTGTGGTCTTTCCAACCCTAATGATTCCATGGTTGGGTCAAGCCATTTGGCAGCAAGTGGCCTGAGGGGTCGGCATCCCCATTGGCTTTCCAAGTGCAGTGCAGGCCCTGTGTCCCCACCTCTTGGTCCATGTCCCCATGTGTCCCCATGCACTAAGACCCTGGCGTGCAGCTGGGTGCCAACAGGTGACTCAGCATGGAGTCCAGGGCCATGGTTCTACCTTGATGGTTCCTCTGCGTTGGTGGCAAGCAGTAAACCCTCCAACACTCATTGCTTTCACCCCAACTTTGCTCTACTCTTGATTTCCTGGTAACTGGTACATGCCATGAACAATAGGACTCGCACTAGGCAGCGGGAGCGCCTGGTATTGAGGGAGCACAAAGGATCTGGGCCATTCATCTTTGGGAATGCCAGCTAATTTCTCTTCTAATTTCTTCCAGTTTCTCTTCTTTCCTCTCCCCAAATCTCCCAGGGAACTGAATGCAGTAGCTTGACACATGGCTCCCCCAAGCAGTGCTGATAATCTCTCTGCCCACGCCGTTTCCTTTGGCTTTTTTAATTACTAACCGTCATTAACTGATTTTCTCCTGGGGCTGTTTAGACCGCGGCTGGTTCACCCCTGCAGCGGGACCCCTCATATGTGCTTTGGTCAGGGATGCAGCGAGCATCTCTCTTCGCCTTCCAGGTGTTTGCATCCCATTTTAACCCACTCACGGCGAGTCGCAGGGGGATTTCCCCCTTTTCAGAGCCAGCCTTGGGCTTGGGGCTGGTGGGAGGCAGGGCTGCAACGACACAGCAGAAGCCGTGTGAGCAAGCACATTGCTTTACCCATGAGCTGATGCTGTGTCAAAAGAAAGTGGGTTTGTTTCAGGGGAACGGCAGGCTGGAGCAGGGACCACCTTCCCGCGGGTGCCGGCTGTCAGATGCTCGGCGCCACGTCCTCGTTAGCGCGCAGCCTCGTCAGCTCGCCTTAACAAAATGTTCTGGCATCCTCCCGTCTCTGCTTGTCACTTCTCCGAAGGGAACGGGGCTCGTTCCCCTGGCAGCGTGAGCCCTGTTTGCCAGGCGAAGGCACAGCTAATTATTTCTATTTATTTCTTCCGACTTCCACGGCGTTTCATTTGATGGCTCCGCTTGATCTTTTTCACTCGGCTCCAAGCCTCAGGAGCGGCCAGGGCACGGAACGCATCCCTTGAGCTCATTGTGTGCATGGATTAAGCAAGCATGGGGCCTCTGCTCACAGCCCTCTCTTTTGAGGCTGGCTCTGCTGCAGCCCTGGCTTGTTTAGTTGTGTGCAAGAAAGCCACCTGCCCTCGTTCCTTCCCAGTACCCAAAGAGATGCTCTGGAAGGAAGTGGGGATGTGGAGCAGCAGTGATAAACCAGAGCAGCCAGACTAGGAGCGTAAGTGGGGAAAGCAGTGTGAGAATCACAGAATCGTTAAGGCTGGAAAAGACCTCCAAGAACCCTAGATACAACCCCAGCCCACCCTTGCCACTGACCATGTCCCTCAGTGCTCCATCTCTATGGTTCTTGGACACCACCAGGGATGGTGACTCCACCACCTCCCTGGGCAGCCTATGCCACTGCATCACCACTCTATGGGAGAAGAAATGTTCCCTAATACCCAACCTGAAGTTGGTTAGGAGTTGGGTCCCAGCCCACCTTGGGTGACCCTGCTGTGTTTTTGCCCAGGAGAAATGGGACTTGCACGGTTGCTCTGGGTGGAAGAGGGGGGTCGGGGGAATTGTGGGGTTGAATGCCTCTGAGCCTCCGCTGTCTTTGTGCCCTGCAGAGTGATGAGCTGTGCCCACTCCCAGGATGCTCGGACTCGGCACGTGCTCCGTCAGCGCCCCGGGCAGGGCGGCTGAGCCGGCCGCATCTCCCCACTACTCACTGGCCCTGCCCGAGGAGGAGATGTGGCGCGAGCACCGACTCGCCCTGATGCACAGCACCCAGTCCTGCAACCTGCTGGAGCCCCAGAGCCTGGCTGAGGTGCTGGTCTCCCGTGCGGCCAGCTTCGATGCCCTCTACCAATCCCGAGATGCTGACGGTGACAGCGGCAGCACCTTGGACCTGGGGCTTGGCACCTACGTCCCCATCAGCCCCGATGTCATCAAGCGCCGTCGGGGAGGGCTGATCGAGCAGAGGGACATCATCAAGGCACACGAGGCACACAAGATGCAGAGCACGCCACAGGCAAGGAGGAAGGAGTGGGAGTAAGTAGTGGATGGGGTTGCCGGGGTGGGAGAAGTGGTCACAGCGGTGTCACCCCAAAGAGCAGTCGGTGTCACCGGGCTCAGCTTCTAGGGCGGTTTCTCGGAGATGGAGAGGTAATGTGGTGCTGCACTGAAATCATAGGGTGTCCTCACTTGTGTCTGCCCAGCAGAACTACGGGAGTGGCTGCTGCATGGCACCTTGTCCCGCTGCCACCCAGCTGTGCCATCTATTGGGGATGGCACTGTTTGTCCAGGCACTGCCAGAGGTGACCCACAGACATATGGGCTCCGTGAGCGCGCTGCCTCGTTATCCCCTGCGCCCTGCTGGAGCTGCCACATGAATAAATCATGGGCAGGCAGGAAGCAGAGGGATGGCCTCGTTAATTGTCGGCTGGCGGCGTGAGCTGCTGCAACGGCTGCTCGCTAATTAACTGCCTGGATGGGGATGGCTGCAGATCCATCAGTGCGCAGGGAGGGGAACCCGGAGCCCTCCGGCACAGGGTCTGCCCTCACAGCGACTCCTGGGGGTGGATTCTCTCCTTGTTTTGTGCTATGGGAACAGAGCAGAAGGCTTTGGGGATCATGGATCCATGGCCCCACCATGGGGATGTGCCCAGGTGCTGCGGCTGCTCTCTAAAATGAGATGGATGGCGTGCTGGGGGAGAAGGCAAATCAAATCAACTTCCTTATCTATAATTCTGTTTGTAGTGATGCGCTTTCCCTGAGATTTAATTTTCAGTGGGGCATGCATTGGGTTGCTCTGGGGGCTGTCATCTGCAAGGTCTGGCTCGGCATCTCAGGTTGGGTATTAGGAATAATTACTTCTCTAAAAGAGCAGTGGTGCAGCGGCACAGGCTGCTCAGGGACTGCTGGGGTCACCGTCCCCAGTGGTGTTACAGAACCATGGAGATGTGGCACTGAGGGGCAGTGGTGGGGTTGGGTTGGTGGTGGACTTGGTGATCTTAGCGGTGTTTTCCAGTCTCAAATGGCTGCTCAGAGCTGTTGGTGCCTCATCCGTGGATGGGCCCTGGGCAGCCTGAGCTGGGGGGCAGCCAGCCCATGGCAGGGGTGGTGCTGGGGGGCTTTGGAGTCCTGTCTGACCCAACCATTTCTATGGTTCTGTGAGGCTATGAGTCTATGATTTATGGTGCTTCCGCCCCTTTTGTCCTATCATGAGGGATATGAGCCCAAGGCAGTCACCAGATCCCATTTTCCAGAGCCCCAGCCTGGTGCTCTGCTCTTCTTCCCTCTGTTTTGTCTCAAGTAAGCAAATGTGGAACCTCTGAGGGGTTCTCCATGGCCGCAGCTCTGGCTTTGTGCATTTTCCCTGGGACAAATAGAACAGAATAAACTGTGAACACACGCGGGGTGTTGCTAGCAGCTCTCGGTGGCTCTTTACATCTTGACAATCTGAGATGCACGCTCTGCATCCCAGATTACCAACGAAACCCACTTCTTTTCCCATTTCTTTTTCTTCCTTGGTGCTGAAGGAGACAAAGGGCCATTTGCTGCCGTTTGGCACCACCTGGGGTTCGTTGGCTGCGGTGATGGAGGGGCACGGGCACCCCTGGGGCACCAGAAGCATTCCTGCCATAGGATGACTTGAGGTGCATTGGGATGGCTTCAGGGTGACTCTCCCTGCCTGTTTTACCCCGCAAGAACAGCAGTGCAGGCAGCGGAATGAGCCGTGGATGCGCTGTCTCATTGCCTGGGGCAACGCCATATGGCTCTCGTTATGGTAATTCGGCCTCCAGCAGCAGCAGATGAGCGCCGCATCCCTCCCAGGGGTGTCCCCAGGCCTCTATGGGCACACAGCAGGGCAGGGGGCTGTTCTCTGACCCGGGATGAACCCGGTGTCCTGGCAACGCTGCTGCATCCTCCCTGCAGCGCTGGGAGCCTGGCTTTGGGCACACCCTGCAGGAATTCCCTGTCGGTGTGCGTGCAGGCAGCGCTGCGAAGCCTCTCCTGTTCCTGCATGGAATTGCATTTCCGCGTCGCTGTGAATGCCGTTCTGCTTTCTGTCCGTGTTCAGCTCTCTTGTATTGGTCACAGCCCTTCAGTTCATCCTTCCCATCTCCTGAGGCGTTTGCTCCTGGGGGATACCAGCAGCTCCACCTTCTCCTGGCTCTTATCCAGGCAATGGGATTTTACCAAAGCCACCCTGCTTTGTTGTTTTAGGGATGGAGCTGGGTGTTCTGGCCCAGTTTCATGCATGGCTGGGCTGTTGATGGTCTGATTTCTGGGTGGTGCTGCGCGCAGCCAGGAGTTGGGTTGGGCGACCCTTATGGGTCCCTTCCAACCTGGGATATTCTGTGATCCCACGATTTGCAGGAGGCTTCTCGGCCATCCCACTCATGGTGTTTGCCTGCTGGGATCCAAGGATGTGCACGGGGTGCCCAGCACACATCTGCCTTTCTGGGGGCAGGGGGAGGTTCTTTCCCTCCCTCCTTCTCCCAGCTCCCCTTCCCCATGCTACCCACACCCATCCCTCAGCATGGCTATTCCCAAATATCCAATCTCCTTGATATTCTTTTCCCTGTGATCTCCCCCAGCCAGCCTCTCTGGAAATGTGATGCTCCAAACCGGACCCAGCTGGGAAGGGTTCAGCTGCAGAGCTCACTGGCTTGTGCAGGCTGCCCTTGGCCAAGGGGAAGAGTCATGCAGAGGGGTTTTGGGGCTGGA
Source organism: Bambusicola thoracicus (assembly GCA_002909625.1). NCBI lineage: Eukaryota > Metazoa > Chordata > Aves > Galliformes > Phasianidae > Bambusicola > Bambusicola thoracicus. The sequence goes on from PPHD01014042.1 coordinate 10,640, forward strand.
AATGGGGTGGGAATTCCTTCAGACCTTATGGAAGGACAGGAGTAGGTGGGCAGTGGTTCTCTGAGTGTGGGGATTGCAGTGCACGTGCCTGGAGCAGTCAGAGCTGTGAATGCCAATTAGAGCCCGACTTGCCAGGCTAAATAAAGCAGCAGGCCACTCCAGGCAATTTATTAATGAGTAATTATTTCAGGGCTCTTCAGCCAAGCTGCGAAGCCTCGTGACCCGAGGCTGCATGTTGCTGGTGGCTGGGTGAGATCAAGCCCCTAAAGCATCTCACAGCTTCTGCATCCCCATAAGTGCTCAGGACCGGAGGTTTTTTGGGCTGGCCTTAAACCTCTTCTAACCCTTTCAGCATGCTGTTGGACACACAGCATCCTCTGTTGGCGGATCTGATGGATGGGATCTCCAGTCCATCATACAGCGCAGCGTGGGGAGCAGTTGATCTCAAGGCTCGGGGTTGAATTTGTACCCTTCAGTGACTTCAGGAGGTAAATAAGAGGTTGTTTTGGGGCACTTGGTGCACCCCAGGCCCCTCAAGCAGGACCGGTGCCAAGCTGTACCAGCGCAATGTGTTCGTGCTGCATTTTGCTCATCAGCTGTCAGATGTTCTTACAGACAGGGCTGGGGATGCTCTGGGCTGGGTGGTCTTAGGGAAATGCTTGTGGTAAGGTTAGGACGTGGTGATGGAGTGCTGGGTTGGGGGGGTGGGATGAGCGGTGTCCTCCAGGAGGTGCCAACCTGAACCCCAGGGCTGTGTCCAGCTGTGGGGCTGCAGGGCTGGGCAGGCTCTGGCAAAGGGAGAGATGTCTCTTCCTAATCCTGCAGGTAATTAATCTGTTCCTGGAAAAAACTTCCAGTCCTGCGTGGTTATAAACATGCTTCTGAGTCAGAGCTATCCAGTCCCAGGCTGAAATTTGGCCAGAGCAATGGAGACAGTCCTCATTTGATCCTATTTTTTCCCCCTCTGTGCCTACTTAAAACCTTGCTTAAAAAGATACATAATGAAATCACGATGCCAGGAGCCTCTTTCTAACAGGAGAGCTGCCAAAGCAGAGGGCGTGCAATAGGGATGCGACCCCCCAAATGCGGCTGGGCGCATCACGAGGGGCACGGCCGGCAGTGGGATGGCCTGCGGTTGGACTTGGGGATCTCGGAGGTCTTTTCCATCCTTAACAATTCTATGGTTCCGTGCAACTTTCCTCCCGCAGCCCGACGCCGGGCGGAGCGCCGCATGCTCGTATCGCATCGCTCTGCGGGCGGGGAGCGGCCGGCAGCCGCTAGATGGCAATGCCGGAGCGGAGCTCCGAGATCCCCGCACCGCACGCTGCAGCTTGGGGGGCTCCGGCCTTTGCCAGGGGAACGGGCTGCCTTCGACTCCAGATGCTGTTTTAAGGGGAAAGCGGGGAGGAGGTTCGCCTTTCGCTGTTGCCCTACAGCCGTACCCGGCAGCAAACCCCGCTCCTTCCCACCCCATCACCCCCGTTGCCCTGTGTTGGTTTTCCTTCGTTGGCAACTCGAGGCAGCCCAGCACAGAGCTGGCTCCCAGTCCCCGTGTTGGGTTGAATCATGTAGGCATCAGCCTCGCTTCTCCCTGACTCACAGATCCCGGCGTGCTGGGGTGAGGGTCAAGCTGAGAGCGGCAATAAACATCCTGGGAAGCGGAGCCTGCAGCTCTCGGCACTGCCAGGACTTCTTTTGCTTTCAATCTTCTCTTAAGGAGCTGCTTTCTCATAAATATCCCATCCTTTAGCACCATCTGAACAGGAGAGAGGCTCCCAACGGGGTCGTCCTGCGCTCTGCTCTGCTTCGGCGAATACGGAGCAGAGTGGAGACCGAGGCCTTGGGTACAGGGTGTCCAGGTAAGGGGTGCAGCTGCTCGTGGGGCCAGGAGGAAGGCAGTGAGGTGCACATAGGCTGGGCAGCACTGCTGGTGTCCGGCTTTACTCACTCCCACCCCCAGGTGCCAGCTGGAGATGGGCGTTGGGGAATGCCTCGTGGGGATGGGAGGATGCTTGGGGACCCAGGGTCACCCAGGCTGGAGTGATTAACCCTGAGCTTAATGAGCGGTGGCTGAGAGGTGGGAGGAGTAACACCGCTCCAGTGGCAGCGGGGAGGTGGCAGTGGGAAGGACTTGCAGATCCTCACCGGTTTGGTTAGGAGTGGATCCTGGGACTGTAATTAGGGTGGCTGGTGAATGAAAGCCTTGCATGTTGGTAGGGGGACGCCCGCTGGGTGCTGTGCTGGTGGCATAGCTGGGGGCTGGCTGACCCCCACGGGCACCCATCGCCTGTTAAATGGCCTATAGGGAAGAGCAGAGGATGGGTGCAGCAGATGGGTGTCCTGGTGAGGTGTGGGCTCCTGGCATCTGGCTGAAGTCGGGGCTGCCATCCTGTGGCCTTTGTGCTAAATTTTCCTCTCTTCCTGCTGGGGAGGGCCGGATCCTTCTCCCTCCCAGCAATGCACCCTGACATCCTGGACGATAAAGCCAGCTCCATGGCTGGAGGAGGGGATGCCCGTGGTGAGGTGCTGTGGGGCTGCACAGAGGAAGCATTCCTTGTCCAGATGAGTGAATGACCTACGTGGTTAAGGGTTTTATTTTATTCTGTTTTATTTAGATATAACCCTAAGTTGCTACACAGCAACCGTGTGGGACAGGGACCAGGCGCCTGCTGCTGTGATTTGCAGAGCAGGTCAGCAGTGCTGGGGGAAGAGCATGGATGGGGTGTGGGGCACCGCGGGGCTGTAGTGTGGGCACAGAGGGGCCAAGGGCGTGGAGAACCCACGGAACCACTGGTGATGCTGGGCATCCTTTGGAGGATGCCTGGTTGTGAGCGGTGAGGCTGGAAGCAAATGGATACGGGGATAAATCAAATCCAGGTGGATAGGGGGACACCCCCGGACCCCATGGGATGGGGTAGCTGGGGGCAGCCCCAGTGCCTGTGCACCAGTCCTACAGACAAGGGGGGAGGGGGGGAAAGCAGAGCCCCAGTGCCCCCCTAGCTCCATCCCCACTCACCCGGGAGCCCCCGTGTGCCCAAAACCCCTTTGCGGGCAGGGAGTGCTCCTTGCAGGGGGGGGGCTCCCGCGTCGCCTTTGTTCCCTGCAGACCCTCCCCTCGCCGCCGTCTTCCCTTTGCAGCAAGCAGCTCGTCGCTTGCCAAAAGAATGCACTGGATGGAGCGAGCGAGCGAGCCGGGCGTGCGTGCGCGTGTGTGCGCGCCCGCCCGTGTGTGTTGCAGCCGACTTCATTAAAGGCAGCCAGCCCCGAGCTGCAGAGGCGCGGCAGCCTCGGGTTCCGCGGCCCCGTTCCTGCAGAAAGCCGACGTCCGTCCCTCGGCGGCAGCGGGGCCTGCAGCGGGGCCGGGGGGGCTCCCGGGGGGGCTGCCGAAGATGGAGGCGGCGGGAGGAAGTTGGCCACTTGGCTTCAACTAGGCTGGATCGCGCTGCAACCTGTTCGCCGGCCTCCCCTGCGCTGCGCTGGGTGCTGTACCGAACGGCGGTGGGGCTGCGGTGGGGAGGGGTGGAAGGGCTCCGAGCCCCCCGGGTTTGGGATTGGGGGTCCCAAAGGTTTGGATGTGGGGGGGGTGAGGGGGGGAGGAAGGATGGGGCTGATATTCCCCCCCCCTGCTGTGCCGCTCCCTCTCCGCGATGCTCTCCCAGAGGGATGCGGGAGCGACGGGGATGAGCATCACCGGAGAGAAGGAGGAGGAGGAGGAAGGAGCCCCGCAGCCCCCCCTGTTCTCCCCCCCCCCACCGCCTCGGCGGTGCCGCTCGGCTCACCTGTGCGCTTTCTTGCAGGATGGCTCGCTTCGGGGAGGCGGTGGCTGGCAGGCTGGGCTCCGGGGATGGGGGCTCCGAGCAGAACCGCAGCCGGCAAGGAGCCGCTGCTCCAGCAGGAGGGTCCCCGGGAGCCTTCAAGCAAACCAAAGCACAGCGAGCCCGGACTATGGCTCTGTACAACCCCATCCCCGTCCGGCAGAACTGCTTCACCGTCAACAGATCGTTGTTCCTCTTTGGGGAAGATAACATAGTCAGGAAATACGCCAAGAAGCTCATCGACTGGCCATATCCTTTCTGCGCCCCCTGCGAGCCCCCCTTTGCTCCCCGTGCCCGGATTTGCCTTGGTGGCTGCCCAGGACACGTGTGCGGCAGCAGCCGGCAGGTAAGCGCCTGCCTTCTGCTCTCCTTCGCCGTGCAGAGAGGGGTGCCCTGTCCCTGTCCCCGGGGATGCTCTCCTCACCCTATTGCTCTTGCCCCCCCCAGTCACTCCGTCACACAGAGGGAGCAGAGCCCCTTCCCCCCTCTCGCCCCCCCCAGCTGACCCCAGCCCCTCCTGAGGCTTTGGATCACCACTGTGCTGTCCAGGGGCTCTCTGATCCATTTTGGCTGGTGAGGGTTCTGCTTCCCTACCCAGAGCCCCTGTCCCGCTGGGGACAGACCCCCCCTCCTGCAGCCTGGCACACTGGGCACGAGCATGGCTGCCCTCACCCCGCAGCCCCCATCCCACCCTCTGAAAGTGGGTTCCCCTCTCCCCTTGCTGCACAGAGGTGCTGACCCCCTCTGCTCGCCTCCTGCTGCGTCTGCTCCAGGGATTGCCTCAGGAATACACCAGGCAGAGGGCATGAATCTCCCACTCCTTCTCCTGCTCCCCCATCCTTTTGCACCCACCATGCATTTCTCTCTCCTCCCACCTTCCCTGCAGGTGCCCTGGGAACTGTGCTTGGTACCCAGCCCTGCTGCATGCCCCTCTCCATCACACCTCTGCTCAGCACCCCGCTCCCCTCCCAAACCCACAAACTTCCCCGTGGCCATGCTTTGGCTCTAGGACCCTCCCCGTAGCGCTCTCTGCAGTGGTGATTATGTGCAGCTCTCCCCGTCGCTTCCTCTCCCTGCAACTTGTTGGGCAACTTGCTGGCTCCTTGGGTACGGGATGGAGGTTGCCCAGCAGATACGGGGTGACTCAGTGCAACAGGTGCCCCGGGGACACCCATGGGTCTGCCACCCCACGCTGAGCATCACTGGGGGCATAACCCTGTGTACTGGTGCACTGCAGCCTTTGGGTTCACTCCCATGGCCTGCTGGGGGTCCGGCTGTGCCATAGAGCTGCAGGGCACTGTGGGATGAGGGCAGCTTTGCCGAATCCCCGCCGTGCCATGCCCAGCCCTGTGCTGGGTGCAGAGCATCAGCGAGGCAGCAGCTGCACTCGGAGCACTGCAGGGTGCACGCTGGGCCGCTGGGTCTTGTTTTCCAGAATATGCCAAATTATTCATGTGCTTTCCCAGCACGGTGTGGGAGGGCTCTCGCTGCTCGGCTGTTCCTCTGAGCAGGGCTATGGGCCGGGGTCCCATGCCAGTGCGGTGCTCACCTGCCAGTTGGTGCATGGCCACTGTGCTGCAGCAACCCTATGGTGTTATTCCTCCCTAGGACTTGCATTGCAGGTGGGAGGTGGGCTTGTTTGTTAATTTATATTAATTCCTTTTCACCCAAAAGAAAGGATGTATCCCTAGGCAAGCGTGTAGAGTGGGAGCTGCATCTTGGTTGCCGTGCCATGTGTGGCTGCCATCTCTTTCCAGGAAATTCGCCCACCCCAGGGCTTGTTGTGCATTGAGCTTTTGAGGGCTTGGCCATGGGCAAAGCTTTTTGGTGATGGGTTTGTGCCCACTGTGTGATGGGCTGGAAAAAAGGGACCTTTGGATGCTGGTTGTGTATGCTGGGTCAAGTGGAATGACCACTTGTAAGCCTTGCATGAGGCTGAGCTTCGTTTGGTGGAGTGGACCTCAGTGCCACCTCAACTTGTGCTACACCAGGATGCCCCAACTGCCTTGCTAGCATCGGTGTAGCTTTGGGCTGTGCTAACCTTGTAATGAGGTCTCCTTGAGTGGAAGCAGTGTGGTCGTGCCATTATTGGCGACGTTGGCCAAGGAAGGTGCTCTCCTCTTGGAAGTGGTGCAGCAGGGCCATGGGATGTGAGCACCTGGCTGTAGCCTGCAGCCCAGCATCACACCTGGGAGTGCTGGGCTCATGGGTCGGAGGGGGCTGGGATATGGGGTGAGGGGAGGGTGGAGGCTCTTCTTCACCCAGCTCCAGTTGACTAGGTAATAGGGCTAAAAATAACGGGTGATTCAGGCCTGGATATCTGCTGGGTAACTGTATAATTATAACCAGCAGCCTCTGCAGTTTGGCTTCCCAGTGTAAATAGGGATGATGCATGGAGGGGAAGGAGGAGAAACACAAGGAACAGGGCTCGGGATTCGGCTCCACGGGGAGAGCCTTTGCTGAGAGCTTTGCTACCTCTTCTGGAGCTGCTCTTTTTG